>JAULCE010047887.1:0-13478 GCA_032359355.1 Macoma nasuta | reverse complement strand
GCCAGGGGCGGGGCCAGTTTTCCTTATATAGCTATATAGAAAACTTTGAAAATCTTCTTCTCCAAAACTACTGGTCCAATTTCCAAATAATTTCTCAGAAATGATCCTTAGATGAACCTCTACTTAAGTTGTTCAAAGAATTATGATATGTCAAAACAAACATGGCCGCCAAGGGTGGGCCAAATATCCCTATATGGCTATATAGAAAACTTTGAAAATCTTCTTATCCAAAACAACTGTTCTGATTTCAAATTAATTTCTCAGGAATGATCCTTGGGTGGACCTGTACCAAAGTTGTTAAAAGAATTATGAAATGTCAAAAAACATGGCTACCAAGGGTGGGCCAGTTTTCCTTATATGGCTATATAGAAAACATTGGAAATCTTCTACTCGAAATCTGCTGGTCCAATTTCAAAATCATTTCTCAGAAATGATCCTTAGGTGGACTTCTACCAAAGTTGTTCAAAGAATTATGATATGTCAAAACAAACATGGCTGCCAAGAAAATATATAAAGTTTTCTATATAGCCGTTTTATAATTAATTTCACAGAAATGATCCTTAGGTGGACTTCTACCAATGTTTTTCATAGAATTATGATATGTCAAAAAACATTGCCACCAAGGGTGGGGCCAATTTTCCTTATATGGCTATATAGAAAACTTTGGAAATCTTCTTCTCCAAAACTACTGGTCCGATTTCAAATTAATTTCACAGAAATGATCCGTAGGTGGACCTCTAACAATTTTGTTCAAAAGATTATGATATGTCAAAAAACATGGCCGCCAAGGGCGGGGCCAGTTTTCTTTGAAAGGCTATATAGAAAACTTTGAATATCTTCCTCTCCCTCTCCAAAACGACTGGTCCGATTTCAAATTAATTTCACAGAAATGATCCTTAGGTGAATTTCTACCAATGTTGTTCAAAGAATTATGAAATGTCAAATAACATGGCCGCCAGGGGTGGGGTCAGTTTTCCTTATATGGCTATATAAAAAACTTTGAATATCTTCACCAAAACTACTGGTCCAATTTCAAATTAATTTCACAGAAATGATCCTTAGGTGAACCAATGTTGTTCAAAGAATGACGATATGTCAAAAAACATGACCGCCAGGGTCGGGCCAGTTTTCCTTATACATCTATATCATTCAAATTATTTGCAACGGTTCTTTCCTAACCCTTTAATCAGGTGAACGATATAGGACCATCATGGTCCTCTTGTTTTATTTCTTATCATCAGTGTGCAACGATGGGTGTATTTTGCGTCCCCACGGTGCTTTTGTTTTATTTTAGAAATCTCATGACAGCTGCAACCATACTGTAGCTTACTTTACTGAACTGTAAAATTACAAAAGCTTTAAACTCACAGATCTTTTGCATTCTCCATAATATTTTTGGCAGGGGATATCAATTCAACAAATTTGCTTATTCAGTTTTATATTTTTGGCTATGAGCATTTTTGACCAGGTTTTTTTTTTCTCCATAAAACCTGATTATTTTCCCCCGCCTATGAAATAGGGAGGGGGATATTGAAATGGCATTGTTTGTCCGTCCGTGCGTTCGTCTGTCTGTCTATGAATGTGTGCGTGAGTCAGTCTGTCCTTTCATCCGTCACCAGCCATTTCTCAGTAACTAGCTGCTAGAATTTCTTGAAACTTGAAATAAATATGAACCAACATTCTGCGATGATGCCCCTCCAATTATTTTAGCTCACCTGAGTATGCTCAGGTGAGGTATTGTGATCGGTCTCTGTCCGTCGTATGTCGTACATCGTACGTTGTACGTCCACACTTTCTTTAAACAACATCTCCTCTGAAACCACTGGATGGAATTTCACTTAAACTTGACTGGGATGTTCCTTGGATGGTCCCCTTTGAAAGTTATTCAAAGAGTTCAATTCCATAAAGAACTCTGGCTGCCATGGCAACCGAAGTGTAAAACTTTAAAAATCGTCTTCTCAAAGACCATTGGTTCAATTTCAAAATAATTTCACAGAAATGATCCTTGGCTAGACCTCTACCAAAGTTGTTCAAAGAATTATGATATGTCCAAAAACATGGCCGCCAAGGGTGGGGCCATTTTTCCTTATAAGGCTATATATAAAACTTTGAAAATATTTTTCTCCAAAACTATTGTTCATTTTAAAATATTTTCACAAAAATGATCCTTTGTCACTGTTGCTAAATATTGAAAAACAATTCAGCTCAATATCTTAAGTCAGAAGTGAGGTATAGCAATCAGACTTTGTATATAGATAGCCTAAGTGTCAACACATTTGTGGGGAGTTATTTCAAAATCCTTCAAGCAGTATAGAAGTTATGGAGCGGAAACAATTGTAGACCTCTACATGTGACCTTGACCTTGAACCAAGCCAGCTGAATGATGCCCTCTGCATATTGTCTCAATATGGTGAACATTTTTGGCAAGTTATGTTAAAATTCTTCAAGGGATTCAAGCGATATAGAGCAGATAGAAATTAGTCATATGACCTTTGACTTCTAATTGCAATCTTATTTAACCTTGAACCAAGCTGGTTGTAACATGTACACTGAAGTTGACTGAACATCGTCTCAATAGGGTGAATATTTGTTATTTTGAATTTCTTCACGCAGTTCAAAATTAATGAAGTGGACATGATTTGTGACAGACAGACAACTCAAACAAAAAATGTCTCCCTATTATATGGGAGTAGATAATTCTTGTAATTTCAATGGACAGGCCCAATACAGGAAAGTAAAGAGTTTAAAGTATCAATGCAAACAGTGAGGTGAAAGCTCAAACCCAGACACTCTGAGGCGGCATCTGATCAGGGATCTAACTGATTGTCATTGTTTCAATATTTACCTTAGTATAGCAGCATGTGTATTAACCCTTTCCATGCTGAATTTTCAAATGGACTGATCTAAATTGGAAATAGAACCAGTTGATATTGACATATTTGGGATGTTCTCCTCTTACTATTTAAATATGATATACAGTGTAAACCTCAGATCAGAGGACTCCTTCTGGAGTCCTCTGATATGGGTCTACACTGTTTGCAAATAATGTAACTGTGACTCCTTTCCCGCACTGAAAGGGTTATTATATGGTAGTGCAGATATCCTTTAAAGACCGACAGCTGTCGTCTGCGATATTTTCGTCTGCACTTTTTTTGTCGTCTGCTCATATTTGTATACATGTATATTTATCTTACTTTCTTTTGTAGAATAAGAACAATCTGAGTGTCAAACACCTTTGAGCTTGATTAGATGCGAGTTACTCAGCGTCTGATCAAGAACTAAGCTGTTTGCAAAGGTAAGTACAAGTACGTTATTTTACGTTTCAGTCTTCCAAAGGATATAGACCGGCTTCAATGACTCAATCATAACACTTGATTAGGGGGTACACTTTTTACTACTTATCAATGAGTCCTTTGCCATTCCAAAAAAAATTGTAATAATATGTCAAAATAATTTCAATATGGCAACTGATATGGGATTAACTGTTGGTGAACCCTTTACTCCTCATGCAACGTTGCAACTCACAATGAAAGCATTTGATGACAAGAAAGAATATCTTATGGCAAGAAAAACCCAATTTGAATTTATTTGAACATATTGTGGACAATTGAGCATTTGCTGCTCCATTTTCCTATGTTGTAAAATGTCATCTGCTACAAAGGCGACAAAAGAGGCATCTATGGAGTAAAGGGTTAAGGTTTGAAATTGTACACAGAGGGGAACATCATGTGAAAACCTGAAGTTTAGTGGTTCATCCTTAAACCTTTAAATGCTGGATTTTCAAATGGGCTGTTCTAATTTTGAAAAATAACCAGTTTATATTGACGTATTGGGGATGTTCTACACCTAATCTAAAAATATAACAGTTTAGCCCCCTGATCAGAGGCCAGCATCTGATCTGGAACCTTGTTGTCGATACTCAAAAATACAACAGTTTTAACAATATCTATCATGGTTCAAAATTCAAGGAGCAGACAATGCACACATAGTTCTTGTGATATGATACACTGTTGTCACAAACGCTAGAAAAGTTAAATCGTATCTTCCTGACTTTAATGGAAAAGAATTCAAGAGTCAGTTTGATTCCGACAAGGCCGCCAAATTATTTGCATTGGCAATCGATGATCTGATCAGATTGCTCTTATTCTCAAGCTGAGAATTTGCTCAATCTCAAATTTTAATCTTCAGTTATTGTGCTTTATTCTACAAATTTCTCACTGGCTGTCAAAATTTCAGTGCAATAGCAATACGATTAGAATTAAAAACAAAGTTGACATTGAGTTTGAGCAAGATCTGCCTGACATGTTTTGTGAAACCCAGTGAAAACTCCTTCACTATTTCAGATGGAAGGTTCTTCTTCAAAACAAACATGTTTTTTCTTTCTGATAATAATTTATTAGCTTTTAAGTCTCTCTTTCATAGGATTCTTATATATACATATTTACACATTCTTAACAAACAAAAAGAAAGGCACAAGTGTATTTTGAATACACTACACTAGCACTATATGTAGGACAAAACAAAACACAAAGTAGAAACATCTTACAGTGTCTACAATAAGTTCTTCCACAGTAGCATGCAGCTTCTAATCACGAGGTCTATAATATTGCTGGCAGCTTAAGTTGTCTGTAAGTTCATATTTCTTAACCATTTACTTTTTATGTCTCCTAACTCAGATAAAGCACAGTTGTCTCCCTTTCTCTCTGGACAAAGAGCAAATTAAATAATATTTTTAATAAAATAGAGTGGAAAGTAAGACAAGACAGGGTGGGGGAGAAAGGGAGACAACTCTAGCCGTATCATGAGTGGCTGAATAAGACTTGTTTCACAGAAGAGCTACTTTGAAGGGTTAGACCCTATCCTTCCTCATATTACTGTAACTAACACAAACAGTAACAAGAAAACAAGAAGGAACAACAACACTGTAAAAATGTTGCCCCTATTTTCGGGGCATACTGAGCACATTTGGTGGCACAAGTCAATGATCACACTTATCCATAATGTTTCTGCACAAATCTGTGGTAAGCTCTTTCAGAGTCTCAGACCATGTCACTTACAACACATTTTCCATATATGTCATGTGTGGTGATTTGATGATAAGCATGGGCATTCGTGACCGGGGCGTCATCATGGCCTTCTTGGAAGACTCTGGCAGCTTCTTGACAGACTTGGTGATCGGCGACACCATGGCGACGGGTCTCTCCTTCAGTGGCGTGGCAGGGAAGAGTGTCTTACACGGCGTGTGTTTATTCAGGTAGCCGATCTCCTTTTCAAGGTGAGGTAGCTTGGCGTCCTTCACTTCATTGTCAATGTTCTCATCACTCAGTCGCTTCTTAGGCTTCACATTGCACGGGGAGGTACCCAGATCAACAATATGGACGGCAGGACTGTGTCTCTGGAAAAAGTGAGAAAAAATATTATAAATATTTAATATTGTTAACAGGTAAGTTAAATAATCAGACATTTCAATAGTAGAAATAAGAAACACCGTCATTAAAATAATTAAAAATCACTACAATCTTTTTCTTGCTTTTTTATTTAATTTTCAACATCAGCATTTGTGCTGTTAAGAAAGTGGAGAAAAAAAACCGCATGGATATTCTGAATTAATAGTTTGTTATGTGTCTCGTATCCCATGACTTCCACCAAAAATATTTCGAATCAGCGAATCACTTGAATGGATGCTTACCAGGAGCGGTGTGTATTTGTTGTCTGGTGTCTTGGTGTAAGAGATGTTGCAGACAGTGTCGTCAATACTGATGGGCTTGGTCAGACTCCAGCCAACTTCCGGCTCCTCAGAATCACAGAGGTCTCGCTGCTTAGCTTTAGTCAGCATTGGGAAGTGCTTCTGTAAAGAGAAGGAAAAGATCATGAAAAATCACGGATAATAGTTATTTAGTTCCATTCACAAATTATAGGATCAATTGTAAGAGAAATCTTGGAGAAAAGGCTTCAATTTTGAATGACATTGAAACATTGTGGAAAATGAAGCACACAAATAATTGTTATCTTCTACAGAAGCTTGAAATGTGTATCTGTGGAGTAAAGGGTTAAGAGATCGGCTACTGTTTAATCTGATTCAAAGGCTAAAACAGAACTTGATCTTTAAATAAGGAAATGGTTGACAAACAGTGCAAACTAAGACATATGGCTTGCTATACTTAAAGTTAATGTATTATTTGTATGTTTACCTTGAGAGACTCGCCAAAAGAGCGGCCACGGTTGTGTTTGCCCTTCCTGGCACTGTTCTGGATGCTGCCGGCTCTGTTGAACTGCTTCAGAAGCTGCTTCTTCTTGGCTGACTCTGGCATAGACTGCACGTGGGCATACAGCTTGGCAAGGGCCACCTGCGTGTCCTGGGCAGAGCTGTACTCCTCGGGCGACTTCCTCTCCACGAACGTCAGAACTGTGTTGAGGGCACTAGAACTGCCGTACTTTGACTTCTGGATGTTGGCCCTGTCATCAGCATTTTCCTTGTCTGCCTTGTGATCGTCGAACACAGCCATGTTGGGGTTCTCCATTTCCTTCCAGAAGTTGGCAACGTCATCGCCAAGCTCCTGGGGGATCGTGAACAGCTGAGGGGCGTTCTCAATCATCGTGGCGATGGCCTTGCCCACACTGGCTGACTCCATGTGCAGTTCCTCAGGAGACATCTGTAACAGAGGAATAAGAAAATTAAAGTATTGTTAAAAATAACACAAAAAGAAATATATAAGTATCCTCAATCTGTTTTTCACATCGTTCAGAACTCATTTTGAAATCACTTTTTTAACCTTTTGAAACGCATTGTTACAGATGATTATTGAAAATATTGTTGGAAACAGAGCATTTGCTTTCACAAAAATAAATAAAAGGCACTTTTGCTTAAACATTCATCAGGTTCATTCTTTGCGGACAAGTCAGCATATAGAGTACAGGGTTTAAATATTTACCTTTCTTGGGCAGAGAAGACTTGGGGCAAACACTACACCCAGTGAGCTGGCCGACATCTTGTTCTCGGCGATGTATGCGACCTGGTGCAGGAGATCTAGCAGTCCCTCCAGCAGGATGACGTTCTCACGGGGCAGCAGCAGCGTCATCAGCTGAAGAGCCTTCAGCTGCTTCTCCTGGGCCCGCAGTCGCTCCTTGTCTGTCTGGTTCTGTCGTACCATGCCACCAATCTGCAGGTACGCCTCAAAGTGTTTCTGGGTCAGCAGGGGCTCTGGTAGGTCACTCAGCATCTGCTTGAGCACAGTGGCGATGTCATGGGCAGAGAAGGTGGTCTCCTTGAAGTTGAGGTCTGAGCCCTGCACGATCCAGTCCTTGAGCAGGCGCTGGCGGCTGATGTTCCCTGTCTTCCTGAACAGACCCTCCGTCTGCAGATCTAAACACAAAAATATAACATTAGAATACAGAACTGTTTACATAGTCATAATCATTTTTTCATCAGTAAAATGTATTGCCTAGAAGAAAGTAGAACTATTTATTATGCATTTCCGGTTGTTGAAGGTTTACTCCAAATACTATTTTAGAATAATTTAAGTAAATGATGATCTAGGAGAAAGGTAAGGAAAACACAATGGCTTGTTTATTCAAAAATAGTGTGCTCCATTTCCCACAATGTTTTCAATAGTCATCTACAGAAGCAAAGATGTATTGTAATAAAGAAACTATGTTGACCCAGATAAAATATCTCCTGAAAGATCTTGGTCTCCACAACTTATCAAAGGCAAACTTTGAAATAAAATTAAACAGCTGGTATAAATATATGTTGGTTAATAAATGTTTGGGCCTTAATGAGTTACTTACTGTCAGATTTCTGGAGGTAGTTGACTAGCTTATACATCTGGTTGACACTTTCTTTAGACATTGCAGCACCTGATGGCCTCTCTGTAAGAAACGAAAACAGTTTATTTTTAATATTATGTCCATAAGCTATAGGTAACAGCATTGCAACTAGTATTATATCAAGGCCAGGGGTACCTAGAGGAGCGCTCCTCATCTGGGTCTACAATTTTTGCCATTTAATCTCCATTTTACCATGATTAGACACAAGAGATAACCATATCAGTTTATTGACGTTTGATAAACCAGATTGATTTTGTCTATATTTCATTAGTAGACAGAGATTTCTTGTATCTCAAGTTTGCAAGCTCTGATTACCCCAGAGACCCTAAGTACAATAAAGGGCCAATATCCCGTAAAAATTGAAACTGTCTGCTTGTTGACTCACAGAAAGTGCAAACATTGCGTAACCCCTCCATGGTATTGACAATCCAAGATTATAATGTCATGATAACCATAACACAAGGCCCCTTTCCTCCCCTAGCCTGACAAGATAGTGGTATTAGGGGCTTTTGTTCCAGCCATAAAGTTAAACAGGCTGACAATGTAGAAATCCCCAGAATTAATAGATTGGCATTGGAATAAAATCCTCTATATTGCTTTTGTCCAAGGTGTAAACAAGACTTAAAGGATTTGACCAAAACTGCCCCATCTATTGTTCTGTCTATATATCTATGATAAAATTCACAAGATAACAACATTCAAATTTATAGTTTTGATCAGGATCTGCATTGCTTGCAACTCACCAGACAGTATGATAATTAACCGATATTAATGTAGGACTAACTAGGATCTGGCCTGGCTTTCACATAGCGACCTAAGTTGAGATGCTGTTCAAACTCAAAATTTTAACCTCAGGTATTGACCTCAATTTTATTGCTACTGTACTATAATTTAGCCTGCCAGTGAAACATGGACTGTTTCACTGGCAGACAACATTTTAGTGCAGTGGCAATAAAATTGAATGAGATATCAAATGCAGAAACTTTGAGTTTGAGCATAATCTCGACTCAAGTCACTTTATGCAAGCTGGGCCTTAAGATAAGAAGGCAGTTACAGTGTAAAACCAGTCAACATTATCTACACAGCAGCACACAATGTAGATCCTGATTAGACCCAAGTATCCAAAGACTTTATATAATCATGCAAATCAGTAGTAAATCAAACCAGTCATCAGCCTGCTGGTGACAGCAACACACAGTGTAGATCCTGATCAGACCAAATTTAGCAATTGTCGAAAGGCCTTATATAATATTTGTTAGCATACCTTTTTTCTTTGAAGAAGCAAAGGGTGTAGTGGGCTTCTTCTTGGGGTTGCTCTCTGTCACCTCTGGCTCCAGGAACATGTCTTCCAGCTTGCTGCCATCCAGTTCCAGGAGGAAAGACAGGTGCATCTTGCAGAACGTCGTCAGTTTCTCTGGCATGCAGTTGCGCAGTCTGTTAACATTCTTCTCCGCTTCCGTCTGACGACGACGAAGATCTGACACGGACATGTCATTGGCTGTAATGGAAAAAAAGTTTTATGAGTATAATACAAGAATAGTTTTCACTTAAAAGAGTTGTAAATACTAGAATACTAAAACAAACTCTCAACCTGTTGAATATTCGTCATGTGGAACCTGAATTCCACAAATATCAATTGAATGATCCAACTATATATGGCCAGTGTCATGCAAAAAGGGGCACTTGGACATAGCAAACAATGTAGCCCCAGACCAGCCGCCACGTCTCTGACGTGGTGGCTGGTCAGGGTCTGCACTGTTTGCAATCTTAGGGGGCACCCAATTCTACCTAAGTTCAAAAAGGGGGGATTATTCAGCCAAAATCTAATCTAGAGTTATGGGACTTGTCCTTGAGGTTAAGTGATAACCTCAGGTTAGTGTACAGGTTCAATGCACTAGCATACATTGTTTCTGAGAAAAGGCATTGCGAGCAAAACTATAAAAAAATAGTACAAAAAGGGGGAATAATTCAGTCAAAATCAATCTAGAGTTATGGGACGTGTCCTAATAGATTATGTGATGACCTTTAACACTTGTGAAATGTTTTAATGCAAATGTATATGTTTTCTGGCCCCGGCAACACCAATGCCAACGCAAGGGCGACAGCAATAGCTCTCCGTATTCTTTGGGTAGTCAACCTAATAAAGATAAATATTATGCAAACAATGCAGACTGATCAGATGGCTCCTTGAGGAACAATCTGATCAGAGTCTTCATTGTTTGAAATATTGTTAGATCCGGGATCAACAGGACAGGGTTGATTCCATGGCTATTTTCACCAACACTCTTTTACTAGAGACAGGTAATTGATAACCCTGGTACTTTCATGTTTATCATCCACTTTCACAATTTAATCTCCATATCATCCCAAGTAACAGAAATGTAACCTCACCAGAGTTACACTGTCTATATGCCAATCCAATCACTAAGTGTCCCCTCGTCATTTCACATAAATTTAAATCCCGTCCTTCTTTAATCACCATTGGTAAATATATATCCAAATATCGAAATTTTTTTTTTTACTTAAACAATCTCAATCTATTCCACATGTCTTGTCACTAAGCTTACATGCCATGGACTGACAGTAAGAAGTTAAGAACCTGCTAGTAATGACAAGCCTGGACAATGGTCAGGTAACCCAGTGTTTATCACAGAGACCACAGCTTAATGAACAGCATACTCCTAGAACCAGTACAACTGTGAAAACTATTGGAGAAATCCCTGGTCTGCAGACCTGTGAGCGGCTCCCTATCAAGCCGAAAGCCAGGAGGTCCCTTTGTCACGGGCTCAGCCCAATCAGTTTTAATTAAGGTCAACTTGTGAGCTATTGGTTCAAGCTAATAAGAGGCAGATTAGGAGACAGGGGATGAGAGGAAGGGTGAAGATTGCTGCTGAGCTGAGTTTCCAAGTGTGAACATGTTTTAATTAAAACAAAGTAAGAGTTGCAGAGATAAAAGGTTTGCAGATGATTATGAGAAAGAGCCCAATTAACCCCAACCCATCACACTCATGGTGTAATAATGAATTTCCTGCATTACATAAGCCACATATTACTCAGATAACTATGGATGGTTTATAATATTTATATAAATCCTTAACCAGCCTCATAATTTAACTACTTTTGCGCCAAACCCTCGAATTGTGCTATTATTAGACAATGAAAGATCAAATATAATGATAGAAAAACGCCAAAATTAAATATATTTGAAAGTATTGTGGGAAATGGAGCACTTACTAATCATAAGCAAATGCTCCATTGTTCACAATGTTTTCTAAGGTATTTTACTTCAGAGGCATACTTATGGAGTAAAGGATTAATCATAAAATAATTTAAACTTACAGATAGCTAGTTCCTTCAACTTCATGCTGAGTTTACAAGGTCGTGTAATATATTTCTCCTTCATTTTCTTGTAATCAATCACTGGTTTACTCTTAACAGTAGTTACAGACTTATTTGGTGTACAAACCATTCTGAAGCTTAGGCACTGATCACCCACAATAAATACAACACTGCACTGAGAACACTGTGTCACTCAAACCAATCACTCAAACTATTGTTCTAGAGTCACTTCAGTGTCCAACTTGTCATAAACTATTGAGAAACTAATGCAAGATCTACTAATGAAGCACTGTTTGTCACAAAACACTCAAACTCTAATTATAATCCACAATATTTAGATTAGTCTCAGCACTGTCTAAGTTCTTAGCACATTATTTTACTAGTAAATAACTTGCTACTAATAAAGGATGAAGTTTACAGTATAATGTGTTTCTTATAAGTAAGTACTGAAAACTGAATTGTACCAATATATATACAAATGAATAAGTCGATGCCAATTTATGCCAATTAAAACTGGACACACTTAGTTAAATTTGTCAATTAAAATGAACAATAGGGTCAATTGAGGAAATATTATTAGAACAAAAGAATCACTTATTAAGTGAAGGTGTGAGTGTCTGTGTGGAAGTGTGTCTGTCTGGGGCTGGAGATGTGGGTGGGGTAACAGCAATCAGGCAGGTGTGAAACAAGGATGAGACAGGCTTGTGCCAGACAGTAATTATTGATGATAATCTAAAGTGACAATCAATTTATGATCAATTTAATAAAATTACTGAAACATATTAGAAAAAAGTATACTGTCTGAAAGACACCAGAATTAACTGTTAATGTGAATAATATTAAATAGAATTTATTTGAATTGTAAAATTGATACATAAAACTCTTTCACTTCCAACTAAACATTAAAGAATCATTTAAAGTGAGACAAAAAATTTAAAATCAAATACTCCTTTTTAAAATACTAAAGAATGAATTAAATATTTTTCCCCACATAAATGCAGTAAAGAATGAATTAAATTAAATATTTTTTCCCACATAAATGCAGTGATGTAGCTAAACAAAAATGGGTTTTCTTTCATTGAGAGTTTTAAGTTTAAAAAAGTATTTGTGAAATCCTGGTTAAACTGCTCATATTGATGCTTTAAAAACAGTGTAGACCTAGCTCAGAGGTCCTCACATCAGGGTCTACACTTTTTGCATAATACTATTTGTCAAGCCAAATTTTACATTTAAGCAAGGAAAATATTATATATTATTATATTAGTCAATGCTATGATTCTCATAATTTAATAAATATTTAAAGTGGTTGGCGTCTTATATAAATACTAAGCAGAAAGTGTTAAAGTTTTGAATACATTAGTTATTACCCAATGTTATTTTTAATATTTTTTTTTTATTTTCAAGAAAACTTGACAATATTGTGTAAAAAGTGAATATTGTACTGTACAGGGTAATTGATAAGTCTACCTGGTTGTGAATAGAAACACAAAGCAGAGTGCTCCAGGGCCCTTTAAACTTTCAGGAAATCAATTTATGATCAATTTAATAAAATTGTTGAAACAACACATTGGTAAATTGCACTGTCTGAAAGAAAGAAGAATTAAGGTTTCAGATCTGTAATAGTCATCAAATCAACCCAAAAACATGCATATAATTTGACAAAGTTATAGCTGTAAAAATGTCAAACAGTGGAATCCAAGGTCCAAATTGACGAGTTATAATTATAGTGACTGAATTTCTTAAGAATACATATGCCCTGATAATATTGTTTTCATGAGTTAGCTCCCCTGAAAACCAATGTGAAATATGGCCATTACAGATGTGACCTTTATTTGAATAATATATATTTTTAAAAGACAGAAACAGAGATAAACTAGAAATGTGTCTATAGTACAGTGATGCCCCCACTTCAGAAACCAAGCTGACCAAGATAATATGGTCATGAACATTTGCATAAAGTTTGGTGAGGATTGGACACATACTTTTTAAGAAAGAGCCAAAACAAGATATTTTTTCCAGTAGTTTTTGCAAATAAAGGGTCATAAATCCTAAATGACAAAAGTGCTTTACTTGGCACTCAAACTTGATCAAGATATAGTGGTCACAAACATGTGTGTAAAGTTTGGTGAGGATTGGACAAATACTTTTCAAAAAAGGCCCGGACCATATATATTTCAAGAAAGTAGAATTACATAGAATGAACAAGCAACTAGGCGTAGCAGCGAAATATCCGCCGAATCATAGCGCGGTCGTAGAGGCGCTTTCAATGAAATTTTGCTGCAGATAAACGGGCCTTTCAAGCGTCTCGATCA
>JAULCE010047777.1:3036-13482 GCA_032359355.1 Macoma nasuta | reverse complement strand
AAATACCCGTTCTTTCTTATATAGCTTCACTTTTTACAAAGTGTCTCCTAGTTGCTTTGAAATTAACATTCTTGTGTAGACACAGGGGTTTCATATTCAAAAGGTTACAACCCCCTTAAAGACTCAATTATTTTACAACATAATATACGCAATTCTATTGCTGAAAATGCTTAGATATATTTGAGCACATTGTAAGAAGTAAATGCAGTTCAAAACTCATTTTTGACTACAAAGTTCATATTGGGAGTTTTTTAACCTCGGGGCCCAGATGAAACTGTTTAACCAAATGATTCCTAGATATTAATTCTTCCTATTCATTGGATGCTTTCATTGTTGAAAAGTAAAATTTGCAAGACATGTGATAAACATGGTCTGAATCTACCCAGCTTTCAAATATTTTCTCCACTTTTCAAGTGGCGGTCCTAGGCCATAAAACTTGAGAATGAACTCTGCTCAAAAGCTAAACTGTTGATTTCTTCTTTTTAAGAATTATAACCTGTATACTAGGTCTTCACTTAACTACTTCACTGCCAGAAGCAATTCTGCGCATGTGCAATATTTCGGCTGCTTCATATTCAAACTTATAAATATTGATGAGTGTCAAACGGCTTTGATCTAGACGAGACGCCGAGTTACTTGTCGTCTCATCCGGTTGTAAGCTGTTTGCATATGACAATATGGTTCGGGGTAAGAAGTGAAGGCGTTGATAATAGAGAAATCCAATTTAAAAGTAAAATCCATATCACAATTTTATCGCCAATCCTCAAGATTCGACTGCCAGTGAAATTTGAATCTATTTGAAGTGGCTATAAAAATGCAAGCAAAATCTCAAGATTTGTCTTGAGAAAATACTAAATTTGAAGTTGGGTGAAACTGATGGTTCTGGGATCTGGCCTAGTATTCACCACCTAATCTCAAGCTCGAAACCCAAGAATAATCTCTAACCTTTTTGTTCGGTGCCCAGCTTCTACCAGAATGGTAGAAGCTGGGCACTAAACAAAAAGGTTAGAGATTATTCTTGAGAATTGAGTCTCAAGAATGTGTTGATGAATACAAGGCTTGAATAACAGGAGTCATAAAAATCGGCACCATAATTGTCCGAAGTCTTCAGCTAGCGGGGCATGGGCAAGATGTTTAGACCTTAATCAAGACTGCTCCTCTGACCAAGATCTACACAATTTGCCACTCAGTTCAATCCATTTTTAACAAGTGGAGCAAGGTTTTTTTCAGGAAAATTGAAGCGATGCCTTCGGTTGTCGGAAAACTTGGCAACGATGGTGCTTGCTGCTACCCACTACTTCACATAGATCATATTTAAAGTTTTCAAACAATTTGCACTCAAATCAGCATGTAGAAACTGCCTTTGACTGGAGTTCAAAGTGTTTGCCACTTTGAAGTAACCGGGTATATTCATGTTCTGCGAAACCAGACCTTATGGAGGTGGAATAAATTAAGTCCGAGATCAGCCACCACATTGTCAATGATGCTTTGTGAGAGGAGATAGTGCAGTGCAAAAACAGTATAGAACCTTAAAAGGAAGGCTGATCTGGAGCTATACTTATGTGCCATCCATAATGCCTGTTTTTGCAGAATATGGAATTTTTCAGGACAACTTGCTGGGAAGAAGTAAACACAAACAAAATATTGAAATTTAACAACCCTTAAGTTTTTAATCAATTAAATTTAATAATAGTTAATATCACAGTTTAAATAATAAAATGTTAAAATTAAGCACATTTTACCAGATTTTATTTTTTATGTACATGTATATATAAATTTGCTTTAAAATGTATGCAAAATAAATGTTTGAATTTATAGTAATATATATATCAGCACTTTTGAAGTGTACTTCGTCAGTAATTCTGCACAAAACAGAACTTTTACTACTTGTAAGATTACGCTACTAGCACTTATGCATTTAAAAATACTTTAGTCTTCCATTTCATTTACATAATAAAATTCTCAAGCTTATTATTATTTTGCTGTAATATTTTTCGTCTATTGACAATAAGAGGTATTGTCTTTAAATTACATTTCCTTAAGGAGTCCAATAATTCAAAATAAAATGAGCCCTACAACAATAAAATGTAACCAATATAAGCTGCCTCTTCACAGTTGAGAAAATGATATATGCAATATTGACTTGGTTAAGACGTCCAAACAGGACTGATGGTTTGAGATATGTCTGAAACTCTTGGGAGAATTTTACTTACATGGTATGTATTTACATTTCATTTTAATTATTTCTATATATTGAAAAACTTGCAAAGAGAAACTTTGATAAATTCAGCATCAAGTTTTAATGCTTTTTATTTTCATTAGTTTTTTGTTTATTAAGCTTCTGTCTTTATTGTGCAGTACCTCAATATCTGAAAAACAATATTAATTAAAGCAGCAATTTAAAGTTGAAGGCAGCAATTTAAAGTTGAATTAACTTTCAATCCTAGACAACTCACTTAAGTGTTATTTTTATTTTATTAAGGATAGATTGTTATTTTTATATAATTTAATGGTGATTTTAATTTAAATTTCATAGAAAGAATATGGTAAGGAGGGATTAAATTACAATTTTATGCAAAGATTTTTGTAATGGTAATTTTGAAACCCAAAAGTCAGGTATGCTGCGAGCGGGCTACCCAACCCTACTCCAACGTGGGAGGGGGAGGTAGGATTTTTCCCGAGGCTCAAGTCCAGCTAAGAGTGTTTACTCACCCTCCTGACTAACAAAGAAATTTCAATGCCAAAATAATTTAATTACACCATTGAGAATTATACACTTGCTTCACATCATATCTGACATATTTGCTTCCTTGGTACTAGCATGTCGTGTTGCGTGTCCTTTGGCAGATTATCGCAGAAATGGATCGCCAGGCAGCATGCAGATCACCAGGCAGTGATTTAAGGCTCACACAAGTGGATGAGGTCAGACAGTGGGTAAAGATGTACCAGACTAATGCCTCTGAAATGCACAAAAATACCCACCCTCCCCTAAACCACAAAAACAAATAATAAAAAAATACGTCATGAAGCAAACAATACAATTAGAAAGATTAAATATGATCAATAGAAAGATTAAATATGATCAAAACAAGAGATTCCATCTTCAAGAAACAGTAACAGTGACAAAGGCCAAACGTGTAAAAGCTACAACAGATCACCCCACTCGCTACAATTAGAAAGGTCATACATGTGTTAAGCAGCCAATAAAAAGGTGAAATTGTAGTGTTTGGGACAGGATATATCATATCCTGTTGTTACAGTAAAACCTCTCTGGACACTTTTACAAAAACTGATGTGTTGTTAATGCAGTTGGCTGCTTAATGCAGTCTGAAAGAAATACAGAAAGCTCCTATAGGAGCTTTCTGTATTACTTTCTGGCTACATTAAGTTTCTGTATTACTTTCTGCCTACATTAACCTGTAAACTATCTTTAAAAAACAACAATAAGAGTCATATTTCCGGTATATAAAGCGTAAGGTTTAGAGTATCTTTAGTAGAGAAATCTCTTAAGTCTTCATTCAGTAGACACTTGGGATACATTTGTTGAAATATGAATGTTCTCTTACACTGAATTCCACAGAATTCTTAAATATGCAAAACAAGCACCATCTGTATGTGTCCAACCTCTTCAAATTAGTCTAGGAAAATGACACTCCAAAAATAGGTTTTTGCAGAAGTCTGAAATTATAAAGAATCACTCATCCCCCTCCCCTGTAAAGAATAGATTATTACATAGATAAAACCTAGCTTGAACCTATACTTGAACCAGTAGGTATCGGGATGTCGATGAATGGTTACATTTTAGTTCGCTCCCTTACAAATCATTGAATTAAAACTGAACTTGTAATAACTATTCAATGAAGAGATAAAAAAGATCAAAAACAAGAATTTGATTAGATATGTATTTCTACCCAATTGGTACAAAATGATTAAGTTGGTAAATGTGAACATATATTTTAATGTTGTTCTATTTGGAGAAAATTTACAGTTAACAGGATTATCTAAAATATAAAGGTATCGACAAAAATTCATGTTCACAAACTACAGAAATCTGGATGTACCCTTCCATAGAAAACTACAGGTCCTCTTATTACAAACACCTCATCAAACTTCTGAAATGAGATCAAAAAACACTTCTCTCCACTCCAAATCCTATGTGTTTTAGTACTAACTTGAAAACCAAATCTAATGAAAGTAACATTGTTATTAGCAAAAGAAGATATAAAAAGAAATAAGAATTCTTCAAAGTATGATAATCACAGCAAAAGGTGTACCTAATAATATAGGTGTATACATTCCACGAAATTATATACTTGTCTCATGCAGGTTATTCTGTAATGAAATATGGGTTTGTAAGCGTCAATACTGATAGCACTAAACCTATATAACAAGTACAGAACAAACAAAGCTCTCCGCTACTTTCACTAGTCGCTACATTCACTAGTCGTGTGTGGATGTCTGGATAACATCTATTCTCTCAGCAATTAATATTCACAATTCTGGACATTTTCTAGCAAAGGAAATACTGTATAAATTCTTCGACCAAGAACATCTGAAAAATATCAAATAGGAATTCCCTTTCCATGCCCTCAGCAAGTCTTGTTTCAACTCCCTTGAATTAACCTCAAATTGTTTCCAATATATATTATGAAGAAAAAAGCAACTTTGTCAACTGAAACATGATTACATTTGGTTTGACATGAGATGAAGTTAAACACTGCATTTGGTATTAGTGTAAGAAGAAAACTTCTCAAATTTGAACTTTGTAGCATAAAAATAATCTTCCTGCAGAGATATACAAGAAAACTTAATAAAACATGGTATTTTCCTTATGTCCCTCCTTCCTATTGCCACTTTGATATTGTTACATGACTATCTGAAAATAATATGCACCAAAAAAGTATCCTATAACTGAAGTACATTCTATTAATTTACTCTCTTAAAGTGAATATATATATTCAAATGACTTCCATTACAATTTTTCCTGTAAAAATATAAAAATGTTAGTAATGAAATGGTCCAACCTATACTTTGACTTGCATTGAGCCATTAATGTTGAAATATTCATACAGTTTCAGTCTTCACTCTTCAAAGAAAAAGAAGTTTTACATCAATATCCCAAACAATCAAGTTTATGCCTTCTTTGTCAAAAATATCCAACCAATCCAAATTCAGCTGCCTTCTATCTGTAACAATTCTGAAAGAAGTCCCAACAAAAACATGTCCCAGGAAACACAACCATTGAAAAAATGACGATTCTTTACATTCTAGAATCCCAATTTATGCTGTGAACAAGAACTATGTTACCATTTACTGAAAATAATTAAATTTATGAATCAAACGGGATTAAGATACAAATTCTTTAATTTTATGTTTTTTCTCCAATCACATGCAAACATGACAATATGCTAAATAATGATCAATATGTTGTTCCACATCTTGAATATATAAACCTCATTCTTTGTGGCCAATTTACTGTATATGTACACAAGGACCATCTCTTACTGCAAATTGTTGCCTGGGTCTCGAAGCAGGATTAGAGTACCATTTCAAAGATGATTTAACTGTTAATTCAATGACAGGTCCAGATTATATTACCTTGTTGACACCTAGGAAGATCTACTTGCAATTCCACATTACATGCTTGGTTTTCATGCCTGCATAATTTTTATCACCATTATCACATATAGGACTGACTAGGCTCCATGACTATACATATAAGTCAATAAAAAAGGTGCTTTACAAGTGAGAATGACATGCAAAGACAAATAAAACCTAACTATTTCAACGCACAACTGCACAAACCTTTCCACCGAATATTAATTCAGATGGGCACATCTGCTAATTCCATCTAAGTTCTATGATCCGAAGAAAAAAGACCACTATTCTGAAATGAAATCAAAACATATCTCCCCAACACACACACGCCTTCTTTATATCCATATCAGATGGATAACCAAATTTAAGGTCAAATATGGCGATTTTTGTTATTTCAAATTGACAACAACCATTATTGATGTTTCAGCGTAACCTTATAATCAAAGTATTCACTTTTTGCAACGCCATTCAATATAATTCATTCTTTGTTAAAAAATTTGAATTTGAATTTGGTTCCATTTCAAACCTTAAGACATTGTAAATAGTATGGACCCAAATCAGCAATCATATCTCCGACATGGAATCTGATACAGGTCTACACTGTTACACAAGTAAACACTTTTATTTTCTAACACTTCAATTAAATCCTGTCAAGACATTGACAACATACATTCCACATCCAGAGAACTTCCCTTGTATAACTTCCCTTGTATAAACTGATTCATTTAGACAAATACGGAAAGACTTCCACCTTTACTTTGCTATGAATTTCTTGACCCTTCATTCAAATTTCAATGATGCACACCATTTATTTTCACCCAAATAAGAATACTTGCAGAACTATTCTGGCTCCAGTAATTATCTTCCAGTTATAAAGTATCTGTTTAAAGTCTAGCTCTGCTGTTGATGTTCAAGATTCATAGATCTGAAAAGATTAGAGGCAACATCCTTCCACATATACACACAATCACTACATATAATCATAATTACAATCATGGTAGGATATATTAGATGAATGGAAAATTCATTTTTATCTTATGCAAAAATGGTTCTTAAATAGGAAATGGATAAACATTAAATTGCAATAAAAAGGTGACACATTCCTTGATTATATTAGCAGGAAGCTTTCGACGACAGCATTTACCTGTCCCATTAGTTTCATTTTCACAAGAAGCCTGTTATCTTTCATAAGTATACCATCACAAATTATTGCTTCTTCAACACTAGAAAAGGCTCATCAATTCAGGGAGACTCGTCTTTACAGTAGATCGATCCCCATTTCAAGCTCCCTGTATATAAGACTTATCTGAAAAATACTTTATTAACATACCATCCTATCTTAAAATAAATTACAACCAATGTTTAGTTCAATTAAAAGTTATGGCTCCAACCAAAGTCCAAGTGCGTCCAAATGTGAAAGGCAAAGCTCATTTGACTTTAAATTCTAAAATAAGTCTTGTAAATCGATCAAAATTCCTGTACACAAGGAAAGGTGGTGAAACAACTAAAATTACTATGTTTCGAGCACATCTAGTACTCTTTACAGAATGATTACATGAAAGTTTAGTCCGGATAGCATTGGCTTGAACGTATTGGCATGGTGTTGTGAAAGTTCTGCTACCCAAATTCCAAAACACAACATGCTGTATGTTGAAACATTCAACAATATTCTCCCAAATCTTACACTAAAAAAAGGCATTTTAACAACTGTTGGGTCACAACAAACACAGACTCAAATTAATCCTTCACTGTCAATTGGATATTTTGTTTGAAATTTCATAAAATCACTTCAGAATAAAAGCAAATTGTAACCGACTGCAAAATTAAAATAATCAATTGATTTACTTGTACAACATCTAAGCAATCATTCCCATTCTGAATATTAAGTAAAGTTCAGGGATATCAAAGCTGGGTTATTTCAGGTGCATCTATTAAAAGCAGGAAGTAAAAAGCCAAAGGTGCCTTGCTCAATCTTGATTGAATATTTTCAATTAATGATGCAGAAGGACACAATCCATTACGCTAGAATTTCGTACAGCAGTCACGGCTTGTCAACACAATCTGCAACAATTTAAAGAAAACATCCACTCCACTGATCTCTAGCAATAGCCGAATAAATTAACTATTCAATATAAAGATATTTACTATCAACAATCTAAACTCAAAGCATCAATTCTGTAAACTTGGTCTTTTAGAACTCGGTACTGAAGTGTTATGATACAGAACCTGAAAATAGTTTAGAAAAACATACCAAACCCCTCACACTTATCACCTGGGTAGTCAGGTTTTTTCTATGATAGCAATGTAGAAACTTTTAAGTTTAAGAGATGCATTTTGGTAAGATTTAACTATTGCAATTCAAAATTTATTGACTAATTCTACAATATTATTTATAGATAATCTTCACCTTAAAACAATAAAACTTTAAGTAAACCAAACATCTATCAAATTATCAGAACTTAAAACTAAGGATTTGCAAAAGTTTATTTTAATAACCTCCCTTATATTCAGAAAAAGAATCTGAAGAAAATTGTAAGAAAAAAACAAAGAAAAAATCCGATTTCACAGTTGTAGAATTTCTGAAGTATTAAAAACAAGATAAGCATCACCAACTTGAAACATTTCAAAATTTTGTAAATAAATAAAGCTAAAAATGTACACACTAATCAGAACCTAAAAGATCAATCTGTTTAAAAAACAACACCTAAGCTATGCTAACACTTCCATACCTTAACTGCTAAAATGATTTAAAGAAAATTACTGAAACCTTTACCATACCCTCCCATACTTTACTTCTTGGGTACTTCCTCAATTTCTGCTAGGTTTCCCGCTTGAAATATGCAACCGTTCCCTCCCATTTAGCACTCCCACTGCAAATGTTCAGATTTGGAACCTGGAAAATCGCAACCATTGACATGTCCACGCTCCAGTAGGTAAATTTGGAAAGTTTCAAATATCCAGGTTGTAAGAAATTTTACGATTTGTTTTTATGAAACGTACTTCAAAGTCTAAATTAAATCAATTTCTATTGGAAAATTTGCTTCCAAAAGTTTATAAAATTAATTTACAAACTTGTTTGAACTCAAATTCTCCTGAATTGCAATTAACACACGCGTAAATAACCAACTGATATACTCTCGCAACATCCAGACGGTTGAGGACTTCAGCCATGAAGAAGGCAGCAAATCATTTCCACTCTGAACGTAGGGGCCATGGTTGGGGATGTCAATAAGGCTGGCCTGGTTTGGGATTTATCTAAGCAAGAAGGAAATGACCCAAGACACCTTCGCACACGGTTGAATCTTGGTCGCCGACAATTTCAGTTCACCATATGGGCAGTTTAGGCAGATGGACAGGAAGGACAGTAGGTTCCAACACAGTCCATAATACTAGATTTCCACCCGGTCATCATGAAAGGGCTTCACTTGTCAAAGATTGAACCTGTAATAATTTAAAGAACACATCCCCTGCCCCTAATCTCTAGTGCTAGAGTAAACAGATTTTTCAATTCAATAAAAGGATATTTACATCTAAACCCGATATAAAACCTAAAGACAATCTAAGGCTAAAGCGTATATCTTTCAACTTGATCTTTTAGGTGTAGTACATACAGTATTTTAAAATCAATGCCAAAAAAGGGTATAAAACACAACGCAAAATTACATATCAAGTTGGCCTACTGTTCTTTGTAGCATTTTAAAACGGCAATCCTTCCCTTCGTGACAAGTCTGACGAAGACGTCCTAACATTCTCTACTTTATGTTGCAAATATCCTTGGTACCTCATGTCTTGATGGGATGTGTGCATCTTAAATTTATTAACCTTTCTCTTTTGTTCCAATACAGAATCTGAAAAAAGTTTGGAAAAACATACCCACTCGCTTATCCCCCCGCAAAAAAACGGTAATTTACTGCTGTATTATTTTTACAGATGACTTTGAAAAGCAATAGTTTAGGAAAGCACAATATGTTTTAATTGAAAAATGATCTCCTGTAAATTCATCTTCCCTTAATGCACTTTCAACATCTAACATTTAGGATTATTTTTGGAAATAAACTAAGCTATGTTTACACTTATCAAAACCTACATGCCTCAACAGCTGAAATGACTTAACACCACTTAACTGTACACCAACCAAGATTCCCAATTTCTTCTTTGAGGACGGATACCTTCCACTCAGGTGGGTAAAAGCTGGATAATTTAGGCATTAGCTTACTGGGGATGTTTGACATCTGTTCTTCAGAGCTTCCCAGGAAGGGACCAGGGTGGCCAGAAAGTCTGTGACTCTTTTGACCTTTTGATTCACTAATCATGAAAGGCAGCCTTTTATCCAGAAATGGGGTTCAAGATGGAATCTGAAATTACTGAAAACCTTTCCCATGCTCTCCCGAAGCTTATTTATCTAATTTTGCAAGGTGTTAAACTGGAGAATCTTCAAGAACTATGGTAAAATATAAGTTAAATATCAATCATAGTAAACCATACACTTGAAAATTTAAGATTCATGAATTCAGTCATAATAGTTGATTACTTTGTAAGACTTTTATAAAACATTGCAGCTATATCTAACCTCGATGAAGGGATCTTGTTTCTGTACAAAGATGGTGACGATTTGGAAGTCTCGAGCAATCCTTGAACTATCTGATGTAAGCATCTTTTAGCAAAGTGTGGCATTTTCTGATTATCAAAAGTTGTATGTTGCAGCTCATCGCAAATAGGTTATCTTGGAAATAGGTGAAGGTAAGTAAGGGCTTTACTTCTTGGGCACTTTCTCAATTTCTGCTAGGTTTCCCGCTTGAAATATGCAACCGTTCCCTCCCATTTAGCACTCCCACTGCAAATGTTCAG
>JAULCE010047776.1:0-21621 GCA_032359355.1 Macoma nasuta | reverse complement strand
CAAACATGTGTGAAACGCTCGTACACCGATGTTATGTAACTCTCGCGAGAACCGAGATTTTTAACTGCCGCAAACGCATTTAACAGATTTACTATATTTTGTTTTGCACACCATTCAAAACATATAGAACATGTTCAAACCTGTGTGACTGACCTTAGTATTTCAAAGTGGAGCGACAATGCAAACCCTTGTTTCAAAGATCATGTTTCACGCTAACAGTGTATTGCGTCCCATTTCTGTTCAATGCCAGTTAGAAGAGAAGCACAATCGCAATAATCATTTACACCGAATTTAAAACATAGTATACAGTGACACTTAAGTAGTTAAACTGCAAACATTTATATATAACACTTTGGTACAATATGGCATTATATCTATAGCTTGATAACTTCTGATTAGCACCTACCCGGAACCAACATACAAAGTTAAGGAGTTTAAAATGGAAAATACAATTCATAATCAAGCACAAAATACTTGGTCAATATGAAACTTTAATAATAATAACATTTGTATTAAACGCTTCTTTTGATCTCGAAATTATGAAACTAGTTGAAGAGCAACAAATTTTTTTGATTGCAAAAAATAACAATAGAGGTTTCGTTTTAATCAAATTCACTCAGTTTTTATTATAAAGGGTGTTATTCTGACGCTTGAAATAGTGAACCCTTTAAAACAGCAGTACCACGTGTGCAGGCATTCGCGATATTTTGTATCTAGACTTTACCTCTTGCTCTTGACTACCTTTTCAAAACAGTTTTCAATAACTAATCGAGTTTGTCAATTAAGACCCCAGTTACTTGAATAGAAGTAAGCGCTTATGATTTACCACTTATACCCATTGAGGTATTTTTATTAAAGTAAATATAAGACGAACTATATCAGATACACTCGCAATGTTTTAAACAGCCGTTGTATCTAGTTCAGTCGCGAAAACAATTTGGTTTTGTTACTTGTCATGATCAATCTCGAGATAATAAATCCGTAGCAAATTTGTTAATCTATAGTTTTTAATTATAGCACATACCGAGCGGCAATCGTTAATAGTATATTCTGTTTTACGCATAATTCTCCATTTCTAGAGTGCTTAAGTGTTAAATTCAATTCTCGCCCATTCAAGTACCCTTTTTTCCAATAACACTATGTCTTTTACTTACTTGACGCATGTATGTATAAAGCTGTAATTAACCATGACATCAACAGAAAGAACTCATTTTAGCGCAACTGTAACTAATGGCTATTAACACATTTAGGTACGACCATATGCTCCTTTTTATTCAATGATTCAATATAATTCATTTATAGTATTTTCTTTTGCCTAGACGTTCATATCCTTCATCAAGTTATTTCGTTCGAAAGGCAATGTCTTGCAGGTAGGAACTTATAATGATATGATATTAACATTCCCATGGTGAAGTAAACCCATATGGTACTTACTTTAGTTTTGCAATCAAATCATATTCCTAATTATCACTTTCTGTCTGTTCATGGGGGCATCTGCAATTTAAATAAACTATTTCAAATGTAAAGTTAGGCGTCTACGGGTGGCAAAAGAGCTTAATTCGATCGATTATCCATTTTAAAATTGTTTCAAATAACACATATAGTTACCTCGAGCTCATTTAGCTCGAACATTCGTTTAGCACGATCTGAAACAAAAGTCCCGGAGAGACAAAAGATTGTAGTCAAAATAGCAAGCAGCCGAGCCAATCGGCGTCTGATCTGGAGCCATACTGCTTGCTTTTTTGTCTATTTGTGTTTATTAAACACGTGATATAAGGTATTTCAAAACTTTATTCACAAAATATTAGCATATGCACTAGGTCTTGACATATCGTTTAGCTCGAACTTCGATTAAGTAATTTCGAGGGTCCTAATGCGTGCGAGGCAACGAGGTTCTGCTGTATTTTGCTTGAATACCATACAGTACAGAACTTCCTGTAATATGCATAACCAGGCAGAATAAATTGGTCGACGTCACTCGGACATATCAAAAACGCGCTGACTCAGCTCTTTTTCATATTCCGGCATCTAGTCACGAAATTTACCATTTATATATTCATTTAAATGTATACTTAAATGTTCTCTAAGACTGCAAACAGTGCAGACCCTGACCAGCCGCCACGTCAGTGACCTGACGGTTGCTCTAGGGCTACACTGTTTGCTATGTCTGATTGCCCTTTTTGGCGTGACTTGGGCCAATTGCAGTCATCATCGTTGATTCTAGTTCAATATTACCGTTGGTGTAGGTCAGACACTCGGAAATGTTTTATAGCTGTTATTGGACTGTTTTCGTTCTTTTAAGAAATTATTTCCGTACTTGCAGATATATGGTCATGTATATGGCTTTGCTTAAACTGGTTGAAATGCATTAATCGATTAGTTATGTAATTTCGTCAACAATAAATATTATATTTTATCAAAGTTTGAACCATACATATGTAGTTCGATTTATACGTTATAAGAATGTTCTACATATCAAACTAGTTAAGTGTCAATTAAAACCGTGAAAAATGACCAATAACGCACTATAAGGTTAGTCTCTGAAAACATCGAGTGATTGCTATTGATATATAAAGTACAAATTTATTAAGTCGAAGTTGGCAGAAATGTTTCTCGTGAAATAGACAGATACGCTTAGAAGTACGGCATGGCTGACTCCGTTTTTTAAGCTTGTTAAAGTGATGTAATATTGTTACCTTATAATAATTTGCAATTATTGTAACATATTGTAGAATAAGTTTTGCGTTGTGATGGTTAAGCAAAATGTAACCAGGTTTTGGGCGATTCCTTTATCAATATTAACTTTAACCAAGGGTTAATTTATAATAATATTCAGAAGATTTAGTCAATATCTTTGAACAATTATTTTTGAGGTATCTTTCTTTCCCAGATCTTCAGTGCTTCATTTAGCCTTTTCAACAATTTAATTCCGTGGTATAAGCAGTTTAAAGAATTAAGCAAAAATAGTTTATAGTCATCATGTGCGTAAATTATTCATATTGATAGCATTTATATGAATATAAATCTACTATAGTCTATTACTGCTAAAGGTAAAAACAGACAAAATTTTGCGTAGTAGACATTCGAAAAAACACAACGTTATTGGTTCTGGCGGGACGCGAACCCATGTCGGACCGTATACTAAGTAATTGTCACTACGGTGTAGAGATACGCTTTATCTACTGTGATAACAGACACGATATATGACCAAATATGATACTTAAATTATACCACTACTGCGGAAAGCATAGACCACGACTTCAGAAGCATATATGTGATATCGAAAGGATAAAAACGTAAATTCGTCTCCGACTATGTTTCTGTCAACAATATAATTCCTACGAGAGCAACAGACAACACACTTGTATGCTTATATTTAAAGTTTTAAACAATTCAATGTCGATCTACAATGTCAACATCGACACGTACTCGATGTTTTAGTTATCATGGACCTTTTCGACGCCGTTCATGCAGTCTACACAGGGCCCCAACGCAGTCACTTCGTGATGAAGAATATGCATAAATTTGCTTAAATCTCCTTTCATGTTATTTAAAAAAAAAGCTTATATCTGTACCTGCATAATTGAACGACTTCGTGTCTGGTTTGCATTTTACGATGAGCGTCTCCAGAAATCACATATCGTATAATATAAGCAAGGGAATTTCATAAGACCCTTACTAAAAGCATAACTACATTTTAAAAGATACAAAATTTGGCACAAAACATAATACTGTATGGATATGACGTCAATATTTTTTCAAAATTGGTTTTGCGAAGCACCGATGATATAATGCTATTTATTATTCCCTTTTCAGTGAATGGAACGCAATGATTAATGTATATTGGTCGCTATAAACATACTTCTTACCATCCATCGGAATTTCTCCAGACAACAATCATAACTCATAAAAAATACAAGGAAGCATTGTCCATAAAACGAATGTTATTTAAGACTTACTTCTATACACAGCAGGAAAGGTATTGGTGACTTTCAAACTCTCGTGGTGCGGAAAAACTTACATAGCGTTGGTGATAAAATCAACTTTATTTATTCATAAAAGTAACCGTTTTCACAGTTCATATTTTCACAGTCTTTCGTAGGGGGTATTACAGTCCTACGATAGCGACTACTCTTGTAGCTTTAGTACTATGTTATAGGAATTCTGCAGCAAAGGGAAGTGATATAAAAGCAACAACAAACTAAAGTTTATTAGTGAAAGAAAATAAATCCTTATAAATTTCAAAATATGAATGAGAATATATGCCAGATGATATTAATTTTGATACTGCACTGCTGGAAGCAATAACTGGTATGCTACAAAAGGAGATAGTATTATTTGTATCTATGACGAGATTTGACCCCTATATTTGATCATTATTTAATATTTTAAGCAAGTTGGTACTCAATTAAATGACGGATACTGTAGATGCAGACCCAGCAGGTCCAGTGCAGACTCTGTTCAGAATCTCATGATGGAACTGTCAGATCGTGTTATGTAGTGTTTAGCAAAAAGGTAAATAGATGTAGTAAAATGATTAAGTTAGAGTGCTTATGGTTATTGATTACTTACTTTACGAATAAGACTTATTGAACGCCGTCTAATCAGGATCTTAATTAAATGCAAATCCCAACAGACATGTAATATGCGAATTCTGTTTTCTTTTTGCTGCAAATGGCATATAAACTGTCTTATACACTTAACCATTTCTTTATTAATCTCGGTTAATTCAATAACTATTCACATGGTAAAACATTTATGGGTTTGATGAGAATTTAGTTATCATTAAAATATTATTTCGACTCAACCGAGATCGGTTTGATGATACTATATTGTATATAAAATCTAGTAAATGTTTTGATAAATCAAGTCGATCTTTCAACGGAATGATTAACCGCTGTACATTTTGGGTCAATGGACATTAATCGTTAGCTGCATAGATAAGATATTCGCTATCATAAAAATCTTAATTACAAAATAAAATCAACAAGAATTCACGCAAGTATTATTAACGTTCCGCACTGTGAGAAAAATGTCGTCTTTAAAATATTTGGCCTTTAATTGTTTTTTAACATTCATTTGCCTTCCTTATCGTTTCCTGCCTAAACATATCTGCAATATCGAGGGTAAACAATTTTGATCCAGATGATTTCCGACTTACTCGGGGTTTTATTAGCCGATCGAAGCAATATTGACTCTGTTTAAATGGTAACCTATTGATTAAATTCCAAAACAAAAACATGCAGTCACACATATTTTCCGAACTCGTGATAGTCAAATTCATGTTTAAGCGACACTACAACTCGTAGTAGTATTTTAGGTGTAGAAACGTGTCGAGGTTTGGATAGATCAGTGTTGTTAGTTCAATTTACCAAAAATGCTAGTTTAATTCAAAATCGGGGTGATTCAATCACTTTAAAACAGCCAAGCAAACTTCGACATTTGAAATTGTGACTTTATTACATGGCTAACATTTTGATTGATTAATGGGTTTAATAGAAACAAAATGTCGTGGCGATATCCTTACTGTTATTTGTTAACCTGATCCACCTGACATTTTATCGACAGTGAACATTTCTAATATTTTTATAATCTAACCATAAAGTAAAATGTGTATGATAACGGGCGGTTGGCAAAAAATGTACATACAATCAAAGTACTTAAGAAGACAAGATACAGGAATTTGTTTGGCCATGATCAGGTGGTTATGTATCGTCACATACTTTCATCAGTAACCATACACATGCACTGTACATTCACTCAATGTCACAAATAAAGATGTATGATGAAATGTACCTACACTCGATGTCAACATTATCTATGTTACAGTTTTGGCTTTATTTATCAATAAAGATGATTGTTGGTGTCCATTCGATTTCATAATAAAATGTAGTAGTATATGTTTTCTTCATTCTGATATCGATTGTGACGATTACTTATACATTTTGTGACACAATCGTAGTTTTATTCATATCGACGAAGCATTGGCATATTAAGCGGTGTGAATGGATTACGAATAACATAATCCGACAAGCAACATACGAAGTTGTATATTCTACTCAATCTATTCGCACCATATGGATCATCATCACTTCATATTTCATAAAATGGCGTTAATGTTCCATTTTAGCATGTAACTATACACAAGATCTAGTTTGAAAAACACAAGCTATGGCTACCTGTGTTCTGTGCAGTGTAAACCTGACAACACGTTGCCGCGCTTAGAATGAAACATCTAAAATGGAGTCATGTAAATGTTCTTTATTAGATATATCTGCCTCAAGTCATCCCTAGTTTATTTATGCCTGGTATCCATCATCAACCGTATGTATTCTTCAAATTTCAACCATGAAATCAAATGTATACCGTGACGAGTTTTGATCTATAACAAAAAAGCTAGTACACTCTGTCTTCGTTATTACGGGAAAAATGAATGAGCCTGGCAAGTTTATATACACGTATGTTTCATCGTTCATAAACTACAATTTACGCTCGATATTCTGTCATTTTAACCTCATATTTACCATAAGTATCCGGTCTCGGAACTTTAAGCAAATTGTGTAGACGCAAACCAAACTGCTACTTCAGTTACAGTTTGATCTGCGTCGTCACGTTTAGCTGTTTAATCGATGTGTAGATATTATTTTATTGATTTTCAAAAACTGTTCTGGATCTTTTTAGAAGGTGAGAGTGTGACGACTAGGTGCCCGAGCACTTAAAAGAACTATGAGTGACTTTTTTTAAGATGGATTGGTGTGAAAATTTATACGTTGAAATTAAATGCCCTTTTAACATTTTCACCGCCGAAGTAGCCTAAATGCGCCATTAAAAATAGTGCAGTCCCAGATCTGACGCCGCCTTACAAGGCGGTGTCTGATCTGGGACTACACATTTTTGCAAAAAACATTCAGTCCAATGTAAACAGTTTTGGAACATATAAACAATATTTATTAAGCTTAACAATTTTATCTGAAAGTAGTCACAGCCGCCATTTTTTAATTTGGCGCCGAAAGATTTAATAAAAAGGCAAACTTTTTACTATTATAAGATTCACCATATATTTTTAGCCGGAAAGGCAAACGTGATATTTTCAACGTTTCCTAAACCATTTCTTGCACAGTGTATGATTTCATTAACTATAGGACAGCTGCTTGAATGGACAATTATACAAATGACCACTTAAAAGTAAAGTAGACAGGATTCATTTTGGTAATCAACACATTTGAAAACAACCTTACCCACCTTGACGATATCGTTTATTTTATCTCTAAAATTGAGAAGGAGCAAAGTGGAATATGTGTGAAAATGTTGGACATTTCATGCGAGTTAACTTTGTGTTCATTTTGGAAATAGATATTTACGCAAAACGAATGACGCCCATAATATTTGAGTTAGCTTTATGTAGATGAGCGACAGTCCGGACAACTTTCGATAGCGACAGGACAATATTCGAGGTAGTTCGCCGCGAATAAAAGATCAAACCACCTTTGACTTCAATCAAACTAATAAGTGGTAAATGTAGCATTTTGACCTTTTATAGTTAATGTGACATTCTTATATATACTATACTATCGAACAAGTTCCTGTCAGTTATTGCAAAAATGTACACAAAAATCGTGTTTTTGAACGAACATATGGCTTTAAAAAAGATAGTACTTTCTAAATGGATTTTTAATTCGGCAGCCAAGTAAATAATATACTGATAACAATCTGAATTTTTGTAGGATAGTTGGAGTCCTGTGCTTAAATATTGTTTTTTATGACAATTCCGAAGAAAAGTACTGAACTCTATAAGACTGTATATCATTATGTTTGTGTTATTGACGGCACCTGGTCAAGGTTTCATTGTCTTACAATTTTCAGAGTTCAAATAACAAGTTAAGAACAGCTGTCAATAGTGGCCAAGATCATATCGCTGTTGGTTTCTATCCGGCAGAATATGTCGCCATAAGAGGAAGATGGAAAGATGATTATTTTCATGCCATTGATAATATATTACGATTAAAAACCGATTAACGTCCGTGATTCCCGTCTCGCGTCGTGTTATAATAACTTAGATATAGACCAATTTGCTACCTGAACACATACATTGCCATTTAACAATTCGCCGCGAAATCTAAAATTGCTAGTTGGTACCGGTTTTGGATCAATATTTTAACGAAACAAATAACATAAACATTACAATGACAAACATTTTGACTTTATCGAAACCCTTATATTATCGGAATGAATTTGTTGGAAACAAGTGCAATCCCTCAACAGATGCCGTCTTCTAATGTTGCGTCTGATCTCGAACTTCCACATTTTTCATCGTCGATTTGAGTCGAATATGGTAGTGAAAGGGATAAACATGTAATTTTTATCTTATTTTGATGCAATCCTATCAGCTGAATCTCAATTCAAATGTCTTATAATCTAACTAGATCTACTGTACGTTTGCACAAGACGATGATCATTCAAACGGGCAAAATATTTATATGCAAACATTAATATTTATTTGGTAATTACTAAATGGACATGCACGTGCTGCTAAGTCGATAAGTTTTAAATTACTTTGTAATGATATTATATCGAAATTGACAGGACAGCTTGTGTACGTTCGAATAACTCCAAGTACATGAACGAATCAAAAGTGCACTTCTTCGCGTAATGGGAAATGATAAAATAGTCACCTGACTTTCACATGTATCCACAAAACAAAAACCTATCCTTTTTGTTCAGATTTTGTTTTATTAACACATGCATTCGTCTTTAATGTAATCAACTGTAATATCAAGATAATCAAAACAATAAAACAACCAATATTGCAAGTCCCAGATATGAGCGTGACATAATAGTACTTTGTAAAAAGTCAACAATGGTCCTGTTAAAATCGCTGCAGTATGATAAAGTGATTCGTGCATCCCAATGTAAAATAAGGTTTACCGTGGAAACCAATCACTTCAGAGTCAATGGTAGGTATACTTCGGCAACTCCTTCATAGAAAAGCTGAGACGTTGGACTTTCAATTTATGAAAAGTCATGTAACTTACCCTATGTTTACATTTACATTATAGAGAACAAAAAAAGAGAGAAATCTTGCCATAAAGGTCGGAATATGATAAACCCTACAATGCAACCCTTGACCGCTGATTTGTTTTAACAAGAATGAGCGTGTTTTGCATTGTCTGCGTAAGCGGAATCGTTAATGTTCCTATTAAACAATGCATTGGTGATTCCAGTAAATTGAGGGTATCCATGGTAATCCTACGGTACAGACAAAGGCAAATAATTATATAGATAATATGTTGCCATTAACTGAATATGAGAGATAAAAGACTGGTACTTAAGTTTAACGTTAATATTGAACTGCATGATCATGTACACATATGTAAATTACCGTATTTGCATACTCATGAAAAACAATGAGAATGAGGAAACAAAAGAAAAATGAGTATAGACCCGTGTCACATAAGGTAAACCATGTCAATCGTTCCAATACTTTAAATGTAATAGGTTGCCCCGGAGAGACAAACCTGAATTCCAAATAGCAAGCTGTATGGGTTCAGATCACTCGAGTAACTCGGGGTCTGATCTAGAGACATACTGCTTGATATTTTGACTAATGTGCTTATTAAATACCTGATATAAGGTATTTCATAACTTTATCAACAAAATATAATCATATGCACTAGGTCGTGAATTATCGTTTAGCTCGAACTTCGATTATCGAGCTAATTTCGAGAGTCACATTGAGTTCGAGCTTATGAGGTTCGACTGTATTAGCAAATTGTTTGGCACAGTAAATGTAAATGTATAGTAAACACTTAAAACAACTGGGAAAGTACATTTTACAGTTTAAACGTATTGTTTGGAGGTCATCCGATATATGGTTTTAGACTTTACACATATATCCGCTGGTTGGTATCTTTTAGCCTCTTAGTGTGTAACATGACCCTTGGATTTGGTACTGGGTCAACATGCATCTTCGCCAAGATAATTGTTTACTAACATCGAATATTAAAAATAATGAAGTATTCAGCTTAAATAAAAATTCTGATTACATTTCAAACTACCTGGAAATTATATAATATATACATCTACATCGCATATTTTTAGCAATCTACTGCCCATTAGAAAGACAGCCAGAATTTAAATAATGAAGAACATGCGTGAATATTTGAAAAAAAGACAAAACGCACTTTTATTATTACCTTATTATTATTCATTTGGTAAGTTGTAAATAACTGTTGAAGCATTTGGCAGAAGTGTGTAGTACAACGTGTTAACAATTTGTAGTGAACCTCTACTATAAGTCCATAGCTTGTTCAAATATCTAGCTACCTTGCACGATTTAGTATTTTTGTCTGTCCTCAAAGAGAAAACAAAACAAACATGGTAAATGAAAAAAGGATTTTTCATGTCAAAACTAATTTTAGTCTACGATTATATTTCTGGTTGCAAACAGCTTTAGGATATATCAGACGACGATTTACCCGGGGTCTGAACCTGATCGAAGCTATTTTGACAATCAACCTAGAATGTTTAAACAACATAGCGTGCCGTCTAATCTAAGTTCAAGGTATTCTTTTAAAATGCATCGATTTTATATATTCAAAGTTTGAGTATATAATATAGTCATTAAATGAACCGTGAAAATATAGACGAAATAAATCCAATATTTCTTTTTAGTTTATGTGGTATAATAAAAGAACAAAAAATATAAAAAAAAAACTTTTTTATTAATTAGGAACGAAATGAAAAGGTGATCGTAATATGGTAAATGCACGCACTTTTCTTTTAACCTTAATTCGTTCAAATTGTTGCTGCAAACCGATGTAGCTACATGCAACTGAAAGGTTACTCCCACTGTTCTTTTTAATAAAATTGTATAGTCAAACGTAGAGAAAAAGGTCGTGCAGGACACACTACATGCAAAATAACCACCCGAACAGAACAGAAACAAGTCTTTTGGCAACACACAAACACACACACACATACACACACTCACACACACACACACGCGCGCGCTTAAAATATTGATCCAAACATAGCAGCATATAGAAGACGCACAGGGACATATACTATACATAAAACTAGGGTGAAGACTGGAATACCGCCTTGGAACGGTCAGTGGCAATTTCATCACTGAGAGTTTAAACCGGTTAAGGGGCCACCAAACCTCACTCGTATTCTATCAGACGTACAACCTGTTAGTATTATATATAAATGAAGAATCACTTTAATATCAAGCCGACATCATTCTTAAAAACATTTCAAGACGTAGGATTTTGTTTTAAGGTTTAGATACAAATACATTGTTGACGTTTATGAACTTATGAATGTAATGGGGGAACACAATCTTACTATTTGAAAGCAAGGTTATTATTTTCAAATCATGGATAGAATCGGGAATATTATGCGTCAATGATATGTCTAACAAAACATTGGGAAACGTAGATGAATCAAAGTTCTTAAAAACGTATATCAAAGAACAAATCTAACTGGATCAATCAAATTAATATTATTAAAACCGCTATCCCAAGGATATGGAAACAGACATTTATATCGAAATAATCTTTACACACATATGTTAAAACAAAATCTAGAAATCAAATTTAATCACGTGCATGCTTTAAACCTGTCAAAATGACTTTTACAACATAATGATAAAAAAACTTATTTATAACATTATATACACATCAAATGTTGTTAATACTTCGAGAAATTAAATGGTATTTAGTTTGCCACGTCTGCTTCTGAGCAAATTTTACACAATTTGTATGGACATTAAAACAATTACAGTTTGATAAACATGTTTGGCGAATAGGTCCGCACCTAAATGAGCATACGATGCATCATACGTACGCCATTCATACCACCTTCATCACCTTAGTAGACCTTAATAGACACACGTCCTAATATTCAGGTAGATATATACGCGTATCTTCAAAATATCAAATTTAATAGTCAGTTCTTATTAAGCATATCCGGTAGCTTGTGTTTTTATTGAGACAAGCTAAAACAAGTTTGGTCGTAATCAAATCTATCCATTGAGAGCGAAATTAAATCCATTTTGGGCGTAATGCCAAAATTTTGGCGATATGAAATCAAGCTGTGGCGAAATGAAACCATGGTAGGGATAATAGGACTGGTAAACATGATATTTGAATTTTACAGTTGGCGCAATATGGCAATGGGGCGAAAGGGTAATGTCAATTTTTAACATGTTGTTTCCGAAAAAGTTTAACGTTATCTTGGTTTCAACTCGGTAACACATACTCAATTTTATCAATGTTTGAATATTTTCTTTACATTATTTTAGCTCTGTTTACACTTTCTTTGCGAATAATTTGAAAGGGGCGAAGTCATTACAAAAGGTACTAAAATTTTATACAATAAGCTCAAATTTGACTACTAGGAGTTTCGATCCGACCTTGTAAAGGACACAAAAAAGTAATGTTTTCCTACTACATCCGGCCTGGTAAATAAGACAGGGATATACATGTTTTGAGTCTGTATTGACAAATGGGCAGGTTATGTAAACACTTTTGACTCTTCGTGAAATGGCGTGACATAATTAGTGATGACATAATGTAATTGATGTCGATATAGTAAAATGTAGGTTCGCTTTCGACGGTTTTGCTCTAGCAAAATACCTAATTATACGTTCCTATTTTAGATAAAATGGCAACAAGAGCAGCATTACAACTATTGATACCCCTTGTAACTCATTTTTGTTCTCCTTTTCTTGAAAATAAATAATTATTTTAAAGTTCACTTCGCTACAATGTCAAAACCAACATGCGTTTGATGTTTTTAGTTATCGCGGTCTTTTGTGGCGCTGCTCATGAGGTCGATACGGGGTCACAAAGCGGTCATAACGTGATCAAGTGTAGGGATAAAGTTGTCATATTCACATTCAGTCTCATTTCAGAATAAAACAATCTTACAAGTATGTCTCCATAATGTACCAAATTCTTCGTGTAAGCAAGCTGAAACGTGTAAAAAACAAGAAACTTCCGCTTTCCATTTCTGCACTTCTTCAGAGGAACCCTTTAACCTATTGAAAATGGGTTTGTTAGTTTTGGTGATTGCTTTCAGAAACCGCATATATAACTCAGGCAAGTGACTTTCATTAGCCTCTTGCTAAAAAATAGCAAAAGCTATTAACGCGACGGAAGGTATGGTGCATAGCAGGCATGTATGTGATTAATAGTGAAAAAGGGACAATTTGCGAAAAAGTGTTTAGCTGTGACTAGCGACTGGCGTTCTAATACTTGGTCTATTAAAGTTGTAGCATACATTATATTGAAAATCTGCAAATGTACTTATACACTTGAACAATTTCATTTTATTCAAAAACTAATTCTCATTTTACACTAACTCTCTGGATTTTGTCGACGTTTTTTCTTTTCAGCTGATATTCTATTAGATTAATAACTCGACAAATGTGATTTATTTCATCTTGGGTTGAAGAACAGGTTAAAGTGGAAATTAAACCTAGAAATTTGATTAACGTAAAACTCCTTTTTGCTTTGCCAAAATTTGTTAAATCGAATAAATTACATTAGAAAATTGCGTTTTTATTGCATAACATTCATTGAATCAAATTACAGCGCATCCTAACACAAATTAGTTTTATCCCGTATTCGATTATACATTTTGTAATTACTATATTGAAGTGAAACTCCGGTGAAAACCATATTAATACCTTCATGTTAAATATGCATATCTATTTATAAGTATTGTAATTATAGAATCTGCAACACCCCTTATTGACCGGCAGCAACGACTCAGAAGCTGTTCGCAGATATCATTTAAGCATTATAGAATGTGCAAGCTTTTGATACTAATATATTTCTCTTACTATCTCTTGCGTACAATATGAAGTATATCTACTTTAATTGTTGGTCTATGGAAATGTCCCGATTCAATAAGCTGTAGAGCAATGTAAGCCATTTATAAAGTTCAAGCTTTTTATACGGTTCAGACCGATCGATATAAGATAAGGTGTTGAACATGTAGGCTATTTTCAACTTGTCAGTGTCACAACGGACATTTCAGAATTGTTTTGAATAAAGGGTCTGTTTAAAACCTCTTGTGTTTAGAATGAAAAGCACACCTGCTATCGACTCTGTTGTGTGACCGTTCTTGATCTGAGGTTGTGAGGTTAAGCGCCCCGTAATCGGTTTAAACTCCAAGTTGTGTTTTGTCACTGACCGTTCCAAGGCGGTACCCCTGTCTTTACTCTAGGTTTATGTCTGTAATTTGTCTCTTGTGTCTTCTACTTGTTTGGTATCGCTCGTGTGTGTGTGTGTGTGTGTGTGTGTGTGTGTGTGTGTATCTGGGTGAATGTGCTGAAAGAGAAATTGTTTGTGCTATTTGGGTGGCTGTTTGTTTTGTATGTAGTGTGCCTTGCAAGACATTTTCTTCAAGTTGTGAGATGTCTACAATTTACATTCCATGCTAAACAGAAAATATCGAAAATCGACATAAAAAGAGCCTTATATAACGTAAGGTTTGATATGGTTCACCACATTTCGCAAGGGGTCGACTTACGTTAACATTGGTGAAGATGTCTTCACATATAACTTCAACAACGTTTTCTATCAGCATCCTTACATGACTATTCCCAGAGACCAAATTAGAAGTGCACATTCTGTCAGTTCGTTTCAACATTTAACAGCGACGTATATACACTATGACCCAATTTTGTTTACATACAATTTTCCTCAGAGTTTCTTGTTTCTTCTTAACATGCACATTCGAACACCTCATGAAAGCTCGGTTAAGGTATATATAACCACAGAATTTACATATTTGAAAGAATTCACGAGACCATACATAACTCAAGATTATTATAGCATTTTAACAGTCTGCAAGCAAGATAGAAAACACTTGGTATAACAGTCATATAGGCGCAGCCGTCAACACACTTACATTTCCCACGTATGAGAACACATCAGCTTTCGGCTCATAGCAAGTTGATGGTGCATCAAGATTGTAGTTTTGCTATAAGTAAGGTATTTTCGGCACTCTTTTTGAAATTATATACAGTTTTTCTAGTGTAAATGAGTAGGCTATTGAAAAACGTTACCAGTTGAAACGTGTTTTAAGGCAATGGTTATCCTTAAGAGGTATGTATGGGTATATTGTATCCTACTTAGAAAAGTCTAAAAACAGCTTGTTGTGGAAAGAGTCCGTCGTGTTGGTGCAACATCCCATGTCCGCCTGTTCTGTTGATGCATAGCTGTGTCGATTTAGGTAATGATATGCTCGACTGTACAGTCGACCATAATGATTTGTGGTATAGTCAGTTCCGGTTTACTTTTGCGTACGTCACTCCATAGAGTTTGGTGAAGAAATTAGGAAATAAGCATTTTAAATACCCATGTCATCTGGGGCCCTGAAACTGGAACTCAATATAACTGCAATTCATTATGGTCTACTGGATAAGGCGTATTCACTTAGCAAACCCCTTTTCACACGAACCAACCATCTGTTACAGGAATAAACAATCACACAAAATGTGTCATTATTGCTTTTTTCGATATGCTACGTAATTCTTCGGATATGCTTAGTAATTATATGAATATACAATATGTTTTGTTTAAGTGTAATTTCACATCTATAATTATAATTTTTGGCTATAATTATATGCAATTCATTTTATCAATTTCTTCTAAATAAATAAAATATGTTACAAATCCAAATAGAATGGTAATTGTTCTATAACTACCCGGTAATATTTCCACAATCTCAAATTGTACGTATCGTTTGCTTTAATCTTACCTGTTTTTTATACATTATATTTTTTATCCTGCTCCTTCATTTTCTAGACAAATAAAACAAATTGTACCAAAACTTTGAATCGGATCAAACGTCGGGCTACTCGTCATCTGAGATAGTTTGAAACAGCCTGCATACATTTTTATCATAACTATACACTTTTTGGAACATGGATCAAGAAACATGCAACACACTCTTTTTTAAACTCTTATCATGCTGCTTTATTCTCCGACGCTGAAGTTGTCAAATAAGTCGACGTTTGAATACTTGGTAATGTTTTGATACTGAGAACTGAAAATTGAGAACACTCATGGCCAATACTTAATTATGTGTAGTGCGAAGCTTATGCATTCGAGAATTGTAGCTAAAATCCGAAAGCAATAGCATAAGTCTTTGCTTTGTACACTTGTTAAAGTTCAGGGTTTTTTAAATGGCGAAAAATATTCTAATTATTGTGTACAAATTGTCCTGGCAACATTGACATTATGCGTTTCGACTGTTCAATATTATGTGTTAGTGCCTTACAGTATTAACAGTAAACACAAAAAAACATAAAAGAAATCTACCCGGTTATCTTTAAAAGCGTGACGTATTCTAAAAGAAAGGCATACGGTATGAATGTCATAATTTCAGAAACAATTATATTCAATGCCCCAGCTTAAACTAATTTCTTCAAAACTGTTAAAAAATTTGCAAAGATCCAAATTGGGTTCAAACTTATTTATTTCACGAGTGATAAAGAAAGGGTTAAAGATTCTAACCAAATGCAATTCACCTGTTAAGGTTAATGTGTTGCAAAAATCTTTTACTATTGCACTTTGGGAATAGGGAAATTACACATGTGGCTTTATTATTTCTGCACGTCGTGTTATTGCAATTAAGCCGTTATCCAATAAAAATGACATATCATATTGTGTTCAAACTCCGTGTCAAAGGCGTACAGAATGCACATATAAATAATGTTCGCTTAAAATGACTGTATTTTAGAGCTATCTTTTAAACTAGCTTTCATGCATCTTGGATTGCAAATCGCGTTAACTTTTTTGAATTTGCTTTGATTTGTGATATATGCTTTCTTTACTTATAATACGATTTCGGACCCCTTCTTGTCATTAATTTCGTGTTTCTTGATCGGAAATGCTGAAACGCCCCGGGATCCGCATTAATAATCTTCATGGGATTAGATAGACAAAAGCGGCTGAAACGAGGGATAATGTAGCTATATCAACTAATGAAGATTTACACGTTGTTGTATACTTACAACTTCTGCAGAAAGAAGCATTTTGATCAAGTGTTTAATACAATTCGGCATTTACTCTTTTCCAAGATCATATTCGATTGTATCGGATAGATATACGTGTGCATAAAGTAAAGGATTTAACAATTATTTATAAATTCTCAAGAAAGCCTGACGAATAGGTGCTGTAGTGAATTGTGGACGAACATCGTACAACTATGGCGCCTAAAGGCGATTGAATAACGAATGGTCTGCTATTGAAAGGTTGCACACTTCTTCTGACCTTCAATTCTCTACACTTTGAAAGTGATATACAGGGTCTGTGCAGATATAAAGAGTACCAAGAAACGCCCCCAAAGCTTGCTGATCGCGACCGTGATAGAATATCACACCATTTGCGTTTATATCAGACGCCGAGTAAACCAAATCTGTTTTTCCTGCACTGCATGTTTGACACATTTCATGCTTATCGTGACACGTTGGAGTATGAAGCACTCGTGAAGTTTAGCAGGCAACATTTCTTTAGCAGGCAAACGGCTAATACATTAGGAAAATTCCAATGATCAGTAGGGTGAAGGAAATATAGACGTGCAGTCTTTCACGAAAAGACACTTCTGAGGTTTTTTGAATGGATTCTTAAAACGTATTAGGACAGAAATAGCATATGTCAATTAATTTCACTGGCGCCACAACTGTAAGAGGGATAGTGCTTATCCCTTTACCCCGTTATTCGTGACAGTAGCTGAAGTCATTTCTTTCCAGAAACTTGAATGAAGATATGACGAACATTATTTCGATGACTAATTCTGATCCGAAAATTTTTCAAAAGCGTTATATGGAAGGGCACGGGTATGATTGGCGCAGACGATACTTTGAGCAGGAGGCAATCCTCGTGGTAGCGGGTTTGGTGTTAAAAAGTGAAAGATCGACGTATTGATTAGCTCTATTTCCGCCAACGTTGTATGCACCTTTCACTCGTTATGTTTAGATTCATTCACAATGAAAGTAGCTTTGATGTAAAGGAGATCTTAATAGAAGAAAGCAAATCCCCAATGCTTAATTTGTCAAATGATGAATTTGCTCATTATTCTACACACCTAACCAATAGTCATCGTTTTTAACTCCATTCCATTCACTGAGTCACTAATTATAATGTTTGCATATTCCGGGGAACTTGCATCACAATCACCGAGTCCTTTGATAAAATGTATGCATAGTCCGGGTATCTTGCATTTAATACACCGTCTCACTTACAGTAATGCATGCGTATTAAAGGCAATCTCGCATCTAATAAAAGGAGTCACTATTGGTAATGCATGCATATTCCGGATATCTTGCATTTAAAAAAACAGCTCACTTATACTTACGTATCCATATAATGGGGATCTTGTATTTTAATCAACGAGTTACTTAATAAACGCATGCCTATTCCGGGGATCGTGCATTACAATCATCGATTTACTATGTGTAATGCATGCATATTTCACACTAACACTTCATAAACCAAGTAACTTATTTTTATGCAGGTGTATTTTTTGAGATTGTACATTTCAAGCTCAAAGTCACTTACTTTAATGCATGCGTAGTTTTGGGGTGGTCTTGCATTCAATACACTACGTCACTATTTTCTTTTTAGCCTGCATTTTTTATACAACGAATCAAATACTTTAATGCATGCTTATTCCGGGAATTTTGCATTTAAAACACGGGGTTTCTATTAGTAATGCATTTATATTCCGGAGATCTTGCATTTAATAAACCGTGTCACTGTTTGTAATCCTTGCATAGTTTGGTGATCCTACATTCAATACACCGAGTCACATTTTGTAATGCACGCATACTCCAGGAAACTTGCATTTCATAATCCGAGTAACTTATTGTAGTGCATGTGTATTCTTGGGGACTTTGCATTTCATCACAAAATCACTTACTGTAAAGCATGTATATTAAGGGGATTCTGCACTTAATGCAATAATTCACTATGTATAATGCTTGCTTATTCCGCGTATATTGCTTTTCATACACTAAGTCACTTATTGTAATGCAGGCGTATTTTGGATATTGAATTTTGTTTACCGATTCTCTCTTTGTAATACATGCATGTGAGGATTTTTAATTTCATGCACCGAATTTCTCATTGTAAATTATGCATATTCTGAGGGATCTTGCATTGCATTTTTAAATGACCAAATCACTTAATGTAATGCATGCAAATTCCGATGATCTTGCTTTTAATACATCGATTACCAATAAATACATACCCTAGTAATATTCCTTTTACTTATACCTTTCAAATGGAAAAGAAACGAACAAAAAAACATGAGGAAATATGTATATATGTGGGCACAACAGTAACATAAACTTTTATGATTGTCATACATCCACGCATGGGATATTTCAACGTCATTGCATGATGTCATCTAATGGGTATGCACAAGGAACTTGAGTTTCTGACGTTTTGTACACACGGTACTATCATAATACGGAAAAAAACCTTTCCATTGAGTTACAATTGGTCGATTCAGAATTTCAGAAGATTGGTATTTTAGGAAGAACACTCATGGTTATTTATATTGCATTATGCATACGTTTATCTACGTTTAGTTATATATTTAATCAAAGATAATTATGCTACCTATTATAGTTGATTTAAACTTGGTGTTCAATGTCTGTGAAATTGGACATATACGTGTATGTCTAAAGACAGAAGGTGTTACAATCAAATTTGTATCTTTAATTCTACTCAATGATTCAGTGCCCTGTTCTTTAGAATACATCAATTGTCTGGATGCCTGGGAAAATTAATGTTGGTCTCGGAAATTCTGGTATGTCTTGAAAATGCATAGTTGTGGCTTCTCATGTAATGATATAAAGAGAATAAGAACTTTGAATCGGATCAAACATCGAGCTACTTGTTATCTGAGATAGGATGAACCTGCCTACATACTTTCTTAATATAACCATACAATCGTTGGAACATACAATGCGCACATTTCTAACCCTTACCATGCTTCTATAACTCTCCGCCTCTGAAATTGTCAAATAACTCGACGTTTGATTAGGTTCCAACCTTATCTTGGATTCATGTTTTTATATTGAGAACTAAAAATGGTGAAAACATCATGCGTAATACTCATTTATGTGTAGACGCGATGCCTTATGAATAAGTGTATCGAAACTAAAATATTAGCCAATAGCATAAGCCTTTGCTTTGTGTATACTTGTTAAATACAGGATTTTGCTTTAAGTTCGATTTTTAACCAAAATTTGTTTTTAAATTGTCCCGGCAACATCGACATTACGCGTTTCGACTGATTAATATGTTTTTAGTGACTGGAAGTGTTATTAAATAAACTTATAAAACATAGAAGCTATACACCCGGATATCTTTAAAAGCTTGATATTTTCATTAAGAAAATAAATAAGGTTTAAGGCCAAAGGTCATTTAAAAATCTCCTCGAAATTGGTGAAAGTAATGTAAAGATTCAAATTGTGATCAAATTTATTTATTTTACGAATGATTGAGAAAAGTTTAGAAAATCTAACAAAATACAATTAATTTGTTCAGGTAAATGTGGCGAAAACTCTCTTTATATTGCACTTCGGGATTAGGGAAATTACATCCGGGGTTTTATTATTGCTGTGCGTAGTGTCATTCCAATTAAGCAATTATCAAATAAAAATGCCTGTTGACGCCTCCTATTAGATGATTTCTGAAAAAAGAAAATGGGAAATAGAAGAAATAAGGAAGACAAAAGTGTCGTCTGCGACTTGTTTCAGATAAAAACAATTAGCGTCATAAATCACAGAGATGACTGAATTTGTTTCTATATTCCGAAACTGTTGACACGGGACTAAAATTTGTTGCAAACTAGAGACATCCCAGATCAGACGGTGCCTTATAAGGCGGCGTCTGATCTGGGACTACACTATTTGCACCGGCGAATTTAGGCGACTACGGTGGTGAACGGGTTTACCCGTTACCTTGACCTATCAAACAAGTACATCTTTGGTGAAAGCAAGAAGAACAAGGCAGCACAATTATGCCATGTTGTTTAAATATAAATTAAACCTTTGTCGGAAATGGAACATTAGTAAAAAAAAAGATCATGCAAGCCATGTCAAGTACACCTTACAAGATCCATATATAATAGCTAACTTACTCTGTTGGAGCACATGAACGAGCATGCCAAATAGTCGTACGAATGTAATGTACGAGTCGCTAAAACAGCAAATTGCTACTTCTACAACGCTAGTTCAATCATACTAGTAGAAATATCGGCGGAAAAACAAAATCAAAACGAAGTTAAGTGATTCTGCTAAATACTCGTAAGAGTGAATTGTTCAAGTCGCAAAACAGCAAAATTCTACTTGTACACCGACATTACAATCATACTAGTCCAAATATTCCTGGAAAATTATCTAGATCGGCGAAGCAGGGTAATTACCTGTTGGAAGCAATGATTTATGATAGCGCTTCAACATAAGAATGTAATGTTCAAGTCGTTAAACTAGCAAACTGTTACTTCTACTCCGACATTACAATAATCAAATGTAGGAGGAAAAAAGGAAAATTATAGATAAAAGTTAAGTTTATGCCTGAATATACAAAA
>JAULCE010047665.1:0-13483 GCA_032359355.1 Macoma nasuta | reverse complement strand
GATGTGAGTAGAAAAAATATAAATGAGAATATAAATAAAAGACATAAACGCCTTATCGCTGCAGTTCTTCGGGATATAAACTGCAGCGGGTCTCGTGCAAATTTAACATAAACCCCCTCGGGGCTTACGTTCTTTGCGCGCGACTCGTTGCAGTTCGTTTCTCGTTGCGGTTCATTTCTCAATGAACTGCAGCGAGAAGGCGTTTATTTCTTACATGATATCAGGTTAGTTTACATACATCAGCATTCGCATAAATATTAAACGTTTTGTGAAAAAAGGCTTATGTATCCCAAAGAGTAAAGGTGTCTGACTTGGGCCTAAACTATTTGGCACTCTATTGTTCGCTAATATTGGGACCAGCGTTTACCCTTATTAGAATCTAGGTTATTACCACAGCGATTAATTAAAGGTTTCATCCATCAGCCTGCTATTCACCGCTATATTCTTAATGTATAATTTTGCAAACATATTGTATCAAGATCAGAGTTCAAGTAACTCCGGATTGATCCTGGTTCAATCTGTTTGACACTCGATCAAACAAACTCACACGAAAAGAACGAGATTAGATGAAGTTGGACCCCTTCACTGCTTACTCCGAACCAAACTGTCATAAGTAAACAGCTTAGATCCGGATGAGACGCCGCATAACTAGGTGCCTCATCCGTATCCAGGCTGTTTGACACTCGGTTAATATTTTTGCCAAAATATCAGTTAATCTGTGAAGTTTGACAATGATGCAGACGAAATATTGCTCATAAGCAGAATTTCTTCCGACAGTGAGGGGGTTTAAATTGCACAAGGTGAGAGTTAAATACAATATTTGCAGCAAGGTAGGAGTTAACTTTTATCCATGTCCTTATACGACCTAGGTTAAGCAAACTTGTCACGTTACTTTTTTCAGGTACCTATGCTTGGGCTAGGGTTCACGACAGAAAGGTACATAGCGGTTTGTCTTCCGTTTGTGTAGAAAAGAACTGTTCAGGTCGGCGTACCCGGATTGTCATTAGTCTCATGGCAACCATTTCCACCATAATCGGCTCCGTTCAGATTTACACATGCAGTGGTTTGATAATATGTGTTATGTCTTATTGACATAGTGCTATCATTACATTCTTACGACTTTTTAGCGTAATCATTTGGCTTTATAATTATTTTACTTCGCTACTGGTTAACCAGTATGACGTTGGTGTCCGTGTAGTAGACTGCTAATTTTTTGTAGCTCACTTGCCTTATTTGACATAGCGTAGTAGTGGTTATTTACTTTTTGACTTGTGGACTTTTTTCTTTTCCTAATTTCTAGCCGATATTTAAACCAGTTTGATTGTAATGTCGGTGTAGAAGTATTATATTGCTATTTTAGCGACATGTACATTACATTCCCACTTGCCATCTTTGACATATCCTTGTCGTGGTTTACTATTTTGGCTGCCTCTATAACAAATAGGTATGTATTCTCGTATGTGATTCCCATAGGGTACATTATTAACTTTTAGATGTGGATCTTGTAAGGTGTATTTGACATAGCTTGCATAATTCATATTCTACTTTCAGAGCAGATACCGGTAATTTCAACACGGTGTGTACGTCGGATAATTTCAATGCACAGTGATTCGCACGGGGAGTCACAGCCATCAACAATACTTTTGTGTGTGTCGTTTTATTTCATGTGCACCCTTTAACCGGCCATTATCGTTTATGCAAACCTCGATTGAACAAGGATCTGTTTTTGAGGAATGGGGCTCAGATCCCACCTGGTTGGGATACGTCACATACTTGACAAGGCGTAAAGTAGTCTGAGAACTCTGCCTATTATATCATATATTACGCGACCGATGTGCATTTTCGATTATAATTCTGGGCATTGTTTTGCCCAGACGACACACCTGTTAAAAGGTGGCAAAAGAGAAAGGCGCAAAATGAGCGTAGTTTAGTCACTTCAAATAGGAAAAAACCATGACAGAGACGATGTTTACGGACTCGCCTAGAAAATAGGGAGTAAAGGATTTAAGGGGCAATTTATTCCTTACTAAATCATTTATTTATTTCGATGGCAAGAGAAAACGCTCATTTTATATCATATAAGTCGCGTATGTTCGTTAAGTCACTTCATGTTTCAAAGTGTCACTGTTTTGTCATGTTGTCATTTGCATTTACGAGTCAAAATAAACCCGCATGCGTGCTGTTTGATAAGTTGTTTTGTTCTTTAAAGATCTAGTATGTTCATATTGTAGTTCATCTTTTTATCAATTGCACAAGGGTCATTCAATGTAGACCGAATACACAAACCCGAATTATCGAATTTATTCATCATAAACTTACACTGTGAATTAATCTTAGAATTACATAAGGTAAACACAAAACGGAATACTTATCGACATATTTTATGTAAAGATGGTTTGCGGGCACTGTATCATGACGTTCGATAAGAACACAAATTTGAAACATCATTTATTCATTTAAATCTCCCAACGTTTTTTTTCAAAAAATGTGCCGTTTGAACTACGCAGGAAATAAAACATTCCGACTGTTTAAATCAGCGCCTCGTAATAAACTGCATGTGCATACCTTCAATAAATAAAAGCGTTTCCGTTAAAACAGCATTTTAATTAGCTTTCAAGCATTTGTGTGTTGAGTTTGCTAGGAAGTTAATCATTATTTAGCTGTTGATTTGAAGCGGACAATGTATTTTCCACATACAAACATAGCATCGAGTTCGTTCAAACAAACTTCTGTTTAACCCTTTCGCCACCAAATCTAAAAGTGCCGTTTGTAACTGGTTTGGATAAAAAACTTTTACATAATAAATAACAAACATGATCAAATGAATTTGGCTTTTCCGAAAACTCTAATATTCGCTATAAATTTTTATTCATAAAAGTGAAATCCCAGATCGGACGTCGCCTTCTAAAACTGTGTCTGATCTAGGAAGTCACGTGTACGCAATGTCGATGTAAGTCGCCTAATGCGGTATAAAGGGTTAAACGTTGGATGTCTAGAAACTGAACCATCATTACCATTCTAGAAACTGAACCATCATTACTTTTTTATTCGGGCCTAAGACGCATTATTACACCGCTCTTCTTTCCTTTACTTATTTTTACTACGTACCATAAGTCAATGTAATGAAATATTCTAAATATATCGAAAGTAAAACTGTATTGCTACTCGTCGAAAGTAGATAAGACGGTCTTGCAGGACATTTAACAAAACAAACAGCCACCCGAACAGGACAGGGACAAGTACTTCTTCAGCACATTCACACACGCGCGCACACACACAAACACGCGAGTCCAAATATACGCTACATATAGAAGACACACCTAGACAAAAACAGACATAAATATAGATTGAGGATAGGAGTACCGCCTTGGAACCGTCAGTGGCAAACACTGGGGGTTTAAAGCGGTTTATGGGCGCCAAACTTTACTCTTATCCCATCATAATCCCATCAAACGTACAGTGTAAATAAACGGTATCCCTGTCCCACTACTCCATAACATAAATGATGGCAAATCCAGTTGCAAAATAAGATACTTATTGTGTAAGTTTGAAATACCCGATACGGTACAAGTGTAGCTCGATAAGTCGACCTTAAGTCGGTTAACTTTCCATTAATAATTAAACATGTTATAGTTTAAGAACCCTACTTGGATGGAAATTGCAAATTGATTTAGACACAAATGCTTGCAATTCTTGATTGCCTTTCTAAAACATATAAATACACACAATAATGATTGCAATGTGCACAAATATGATATGGAATGAGTTTCCATAATTGTTTGCAAAACCATTTGAAAATGTGCTGTTTCTTTCTCCTAAAATAGAATTTTACTCATCATATACTTTCATTTTGAATAAGTCTTAAAACAAGAAAATCAAGTAAATGCGGTTTCCTCTCCTTATTTGAACAGTCACGCCCCGGAAAGTACACTATATACCTCACACGTAAAACAGCATTCTCGATGGGTTAACACCAATTAACCCTGTTGCCTTGCAAACATGTGCATCTGCCGTTCCTAGACAACAGTGCGTGAGACGCTGAGGCAGAAGAAAGCTCGAGTGGTTGTCTGAAAAATCGCATGCTACAAAACCTTCAAATTTATTTTGAGAAAGCAATTCATTGTCAATATTTATGCATAGCCATATATTCTTAGACACCACAGCATAGTACATTTCAAATTTTGTTTGATAAGCGGATTTTACCTCAAATAAATTAAACAACTCAATTTCGTTTACCGACTAATACATGTTAGAATTGAGGGACGTTTTTTGTTCGAATAACCACAACTTCGAATTTAACTTAGATTTATGAAAATAGACCCGTTAACGCCTACATTGTGATTTGATCAACAATAGGTAACACTTTATGTTAAAGCAGACATTTGATTTCCAAATAAGGCAGGCTATTTTATGCAAGGTTTCGTTAAACTCCAGCTCGCAGTCACATTTTAAACATTTTAGACGAAGACAGACAACTGCAACTGTGATATCTGCAGTCATATGCCTAAAGTATCATAGGATATGTTCCTATCCAATAACGGTTTATTCAAACAGGTGTTGTGCATTGGTTGGAATCACATTATATCGTTAATATTCCAGAATATGTATCGTAATAGTTCACTAACATGTACGCTTGCGGGGCCTCCGTGCCCGGTCGGTTATAGTCTGCGACGTATGCATATTTAGCAGATGGTCCAATTTCAACAATGTTTTCAATGCCATTCAAAACTTGATATCGTGTCATCAATCATGTACCTACAGTGTAAATAGTTTTGAAATAAGCAACTAAACTAAAGGCAAAAATCAAAACTTGCGCTATCAGCTTATAAAACACGCTTTTGTAGTGTGAATATAGCAAGTGTGTATCTTAAAATGACACCCTTACTCCATATGCTATTTAAGACTCATTAAAACACATCATGTAGTGAAAGAATGATAATCTGATATCACGGACATTTTAAAATGTATGATAATATTTTTGAAAATGGAGAATGCATTTCAATGAGTCATAACGCTAGTGCCTTGGCTGAAGTGTAAGTAATCAGTATTAATATTTGATAAAACGAGAATTTGATCATAGGGCCGCTTATCATGTTATAGCGTGGACTTATTTGAGTATATAGTGGATCACGTTTAAAACCATTAAGTGACCAGAGTATTCGTTCGTCACAATCAAGTTTCATACTTTTTCACACTCTCCAAACACTTTTCTTATAATGAGCACATTGCCCAATTTCAAACAATGTTTCCAAAGTCATTTAATTCTTTCTCCGCCGTAGTTCGCCTAAATGCGCCGTTAAAAATTGTCTAGTCCTAGATCAGACGCCGTCTTATATCAGAGACTTCACTTTTTTGCAACAAATTGTATTCACGTGAAAACAGTTTTGGAATAGACAAAGTTTATTTAATTGTCTCTGTGATTTATTTCGTTAGAATATGTTATCTTAAACTAGTCCCAACCCGACAATTTTAAAGTTGGTACCAACTAGGATAAACATGGTGGTTTCCCTTTTTTAAATAATCTGTCTATTCTTTATAAAAAAATATTGTAAAATAATCTATAAATAGACCATCATAGAAAGAAAATGTCATGTCCAATAGCTGATTATATGTAAACAATCATATTGATGCATGTATGGGACAAAGAAAGGGATCAAACGCCAAATGGAATCTTTTTATTTTAGATAACTGCAATCTATTAAAATGTGTTGGTGTAGTCATCATTCCCTGTTTCGTCATCTCCAAAACTGTGTCTCGTTTATTTCTATTAAATATGCGTTAAGTTGAAAGCATATACAGTGCATATTGTAGCTAGCAATCCGTATGATCGTCGATATCTATTTAATCTGAAGATGTCTTGCAAATATATTTTAACCTTTACTTTTTTACATGCCACATGATAGATTTTAGAGATTCCATTTGAGATGTTGAACAATGTGCAAACCAAGACGAGTCACAAGGTCCCTGACACGGCTTCCGATCGGGAGTGACACAAAATGACAGTCATCAAGGCAAATAAATACATTCCTCTATTATTCTTTACAGATTTAATCATTATCAGAGGCCATGCAAGTTCGACGGTATAAAATCTTTGTTTATGTTAACTGCTCTTGACCCTCTAAGTTTGTAATGTCTTCGGGTTGAATCTCAACTTTGCTGGAACCCTTTCCACCACAATCTATTTTAGACTTATCCACATGGAAGAATTAGATGGAAAAAACGAATATCTAGGCAAAGAAACCTGCAATGTTTCGAATGTATGGAAATTAAAAGCGGTTAGCTCAAATGCGCTTCTGTAGAGGAAACGGTTTACCATATGCACCATAATTATGCACGTGTTTACGTTCTGCATCATCACAAAACCCCGTATATCATATGATTATTTAGACTCATTAGATGAATGCATTTGGTTAAAAGAAAGAATGATGAAATGTAAAACAAACAAATTCTTAAATATTCTTTAAAAAAATGTAAAAAATGTAACATTTGCATGCTACAAGCAAATACTTTAACTTCTTACATATTTTTAACGGCATCTACTATAGGTGCATCCACGAGTTATTCTATGTAATAAAAAGTATTATGATGATCTGTCTAATATCCATGTACATTTGAAGTTGAAAACACAATTGAGCGACTACTGCACTTGTAAATTGGTATATGTTGATAATGTATACAGTGCTTAATACTAATAATTGCCGCATACACATTGACATCACGTAAAAACAAAGGGTAATGCCATATTACATCGTTTGTTTTGCCTTCAGCGGCACAATCAAACTTAACTTACTTATAAAGTAAGAAAGTATGCCTCATAACAAAATCGATCAGAATAATTGAAGAAGATAAAATGTGATTCCAAAGATATCAAATACAGCTTCAAGTAACCCAAACGCTTATTATTAATAAATTCTGGGAGATCCTCCAAAAGCAGGAAAGCCAACTCAAATAGAGAAAACTGCAGACTCTGTTTGGTTGAGTCTGTTCATAAGTAGTAATTAAAGATGCAACACTACTCATGCCCCCTAGTTACTATATCAGTCTGTTGCGTAATCTTTATAATGTATTTGTATCGAAACACCAACAAATGTAACTGGGTACATGTAACTGGGATTATAGATCTTCGCACAAGACTTTGTTTTAGGAATGCGTTTATTAGTTGTGTCATTACAGAGCTTTCAGGAAGAATAGGTGGTATGTTAACCATTATAATCATAGGCTCTGAGTATTTCCTATCTATGAAAAGAAGAGGAAAAAGGACATGTTCTATAGTTTCTTTACAAACTCAATACACGTTTTCCACTGACATAGACATAACTATCTGTAATAATTTCATTTTACTTCACATTTACTCCGAATTTCAAATAGTTTGAAATAAATTAAACGCGATATCACTTTTTTAGGATTTTTATTCATACATTTAACCAAACTCTTCACCAAGGAATAGACTATATTTATCAAATCAAACTAATGCGAGGTTTTACTGTTTATCATGTACCTGTATGAACTTCTTAAATAAAAGGTAGATTTTTGTTACACAAGCCCGGGTTGCAAAGAGACAATTAGAACCAAATACATTACATAAATAGCATGCCTATAAACGAAACATACTAATTTGGTTTTTTAAATTAAACGTAATCAATTTAACACCAACAAGGGTTTATAATTATTATTTAAATGTACATTCGAATCTCCTAATTTCGAAGTTAAAGGGGATTTATTTTTTAAAAATGCACATAAGTGGTTTTAGAATAACACCGACGTTATAAAAAAAAATAAGTATGTATACACAGGATGACTTACAAGCGATAGTTGGTTCTTATCATCACACTAGTCTTATTACAGGAAACTTAGCTCCGAGTCTAATGCGCCGAATTATCTAAGCGTTACCAAAAACCTTATCACATGTGTCGCGTATATGCGGCTTGGTAAACTATTTTTGTATCCCGCGCGATGCTTTATATCGTCCTTTTGAATTGGTCATATCACCGAAGTTCTGTGATCGTTAATTGTTTATAAACCAATCAGAAAACTGGCTATATACATACATGATACTTAATTTTGGTTTCAAAATAAACTAAAGCGCGAGTATAAACATACAATATCTGAACAGAATTGAAAATAACGAAATTCCGCGATCTAGGTTTACGCGAACGATACCAAAATGGACTGGAAAATTAACCATTGGGATAGTGTTAAAATAACAAACCTGTATCAGTTCAACACATTTATCAGTATATCTCGACAGTCGGAACTGATAAAATCAGTTTAGTGTGTAGGAGAGGGCTTATCAAATATACGTTGGAGTTCATAAGTTGCTAACCATTATAATGGAAATATTTTGGTTAACACTTCCAAATCCAATACTTAGTATTTCAACACTAAATATCTCTTTTGTGATATTGTTGTCTGACAGAATGCATATCCCTTTCCACCACAAGCTTTTCTAGACTAATGTACAAGGAAAACATGTGATAAGGAATATAAAAATCTAACCAAGATAAATGCCATTTGTTAAATGTATTACAACCATAGAATGAAAAAGACCATGTGCTCGGCATGAGCAAATACTTTCTTTTTGTTTTCAATAGCCATAAACTACAAAGGCGCTTTTTTATGTGACATGATCTGAACCAATGATGTTTGCAAAATTAATCAAATGTTGCATACCCTGTGTATATGACTGAAAGGGTTTGTATATTGACACAGAAGCAAATTCATTATCGAACACACTGTGTTGGTTAATGTATCGAAACCAAATATCATTTAAGTAACGAAGTTTTGTTTAATGTTAAATTTCGTATTACAACCGTGCCAGGCATTGCATGTAGGGACATGTGCACTATGGTTGCATTCGACAATCATAAAGCAACTGTGAAACTTGCTATAAACATTGAGGAAGAGAACTATAAAAAGTAGATAAGAAGGTCTTGGAGGACACACCACAAACAAAACAAACAGCCACCCGAACAGCACAGAAACAAACACATTTACGCGCACACACATACGCGAGCCCAAACATACGCTACATATAGAAGAAACACATGGACAAAAACAGACATAAATATGGAACATCGAATGTTTCATTATTACTAGTTACAGTGTATGCTTATAAAACTGATATTTTTGCCGTACTAGCAGGACAGCTATTGAAGGCAAGTCGAATACAAATACGTTCTTAATTTACCATTGTAACTGTATCAGCATGTTTTTAACGTGCTCTATCTGCAGACAAAACTTAGATTGTAATTATAAATACAAAGTGCAAAACAATGTTACTGCTGATATCTACTACCATTTAAACGTGTATCAATCAACCAATCAGTCTAACAAAAAAACTATCATAATAGCCTGAAAAAAAGATATTTGAGGGCATTTTGGGATATGAAGTATTTGCTGTTAATGAACAAATGACCCATGTTCCTCAATGTTTTCACAACCGTTAAAAATGATGCTTCTTCTCTGCATGATAACTTTTATACTAATCATACACTCACACTTTGAGTATATAGAATGAAGGTTTAAACAGACAAGCACGCGTTTATTTCTCAAGCCAGGTAGGTCTTATTTATACTACAATACATATTGTTTCTTGCATTTGAATTGTATTTGAATTGTATTTGCTTGTAACGTACTTTCTATCGTCCGATTTGTACTTGTGTTTTGCAATAATAAACGCATCTGTACTTTCGTGCACGATGGTGTACATTTGCAATCACTCTGAATGCACTGTTTGATCTAGATAAATTAGTTGACAATCGGCAAATACTTAATATGAATTCCAATGGGGTAGACATCTTAACTCAGCTAGCACTTTGATGATCTGAAACACCATCAGTACGAAGCAGTTTTAATAATAACGATGCTGATGCATTCATAGCGTCATTCCACTAGATATTTAGCAAATGGAAAGCAAAACTCATGCACAGGAAACATGGAACATTATAGCAAATGCTTAACGAGCGTATAGTAAGTAGTTGCTGTATTAATGAGTTAGTTCTATACTGCTGCTTTTTCATGGCTGAAAATAAATTCAGACACTGCAGTTGCTGATGACATGGGTACATGTATTAATTCTCTTTGTTACTGGAAACCGTCTGATTGAAACACATACGAGTCCTTCAATAAGTACTGAACGAACCTATTGTTTCTCGTATTTATATATGCAATAAGTAAGCCCCGGGGATATCGATCTATCATGTGTTCGCGATTGTTATAAATGTCTATTCATTTCTCTTTTATTAATGCAATGTTGAAACAGTTTTTTGAATACCAAGAACATTATATCATTGTGACAAACACTTATAAGTTATATGCATAAGTATCGTAATTTTATCGTGTTTTGTCATTCGTGTGGTTTGAATCATTAACGTCGGATCTCGCTTTATCAATATTAGCGGAACATTTTCTAGACGTTCGAACTATTCGTATTTTAAATTCAATTCGAATTCGTGTATTTCGAACTAATACGAAATGGTCCTTTCCAAAGCAACACAACATTTTTTACGTGTTTAGTTGCAAAATATGTATGAATTTGACTTAACCGAATTCGAGGTAAAGAGGTTCGATTGTATCCAGAAGATAATTAACCCTTAGCTTGCCGCCAAAAATATTCCACTGAAGTATTGTTTGCTTGATGTCGTAACTTTGTTCGAATCGTTTACAATTCTGTGAATATGTTGTCTGATTGCCAAATATTTTCGATCCGGATCAGACGCCGAGCAATTTGGCGTCTGACCCGGGTCCGAGTTGGTTGACGACCTTTAGATGACAGAATTAGTGTGATATAATGAATTAATATGGAAATAGTTGGTGTTAATGTAAATCAATATTAGCATAATAATTAAAAGTACTGTATAAATGAAGGTTCAAACAACTGCTTTTTTCTTGGCGATACATTTAGAGGACTCAGAATTGATAAAATGTAAACACACATTGGCCATTGTTTAGCCTGTGTATTTAAGTGTTACTTCTCTAATATAAACCTATATTACATAGTATTAAACCGTTTAATTAAAAGTAGAGGGTCGTTACATTCCAAATATTGAAGCCTCCAGAATAGCACAGAAATCGGCTGATGATAGGAAACATTGAGATTTGAGATTTATTTTATTTTAAATATAGTTTATATTTTTAATAATAATGTAACACTATTGGAAGTTTCATGACAGGGATACATTGATAATGTTCACTCTGAAATTTAGTAATAATTGTAATAATTAAAGTGTAATAATTACGAAATGATATACGCAAACGAATAGCATTTAATTGCAACGAGGTTTCTATTTTATGGTAGTTATGAGTTTTATTCGTCAATATATTCAGTGAATATTGTGCCTAAGGCACCCACACTGGTGTTTACTTGCTTACAGTAGCAATGCCTAACTTCCAATCCAACTAACCTTTATGTTATTACTTAAAGCAACCCATACAAAGACGCTTAAAAATAACCAATGAAAACCTGCACAATACGTCTTTGAGAAATGCACCAAACAAGTTTTAGAAAGATCCCCGTGGAAAGCAGAAACCTCTCCAATACTTATCGAGCAGTTTTCATAGTATTGATATTGTCGCTCTATTGAGGACTTTAGTTTAATTCCTTGGCGACGTATATTTGTCGGCCACTCTTAACAATGAAATTCTTTCTCGTGAAGTTTGTTTTATGTGTAGTCTGTGAGATTATGTTGCTACGTAAGCAATTATTCCACGCGCAGACCAACAGTAAAACCAAAATGGAATAATATTCACACTTGACGACGAAAATATTTTAATCATTGAGTGATTCAAAATTGTACTGTGAATTTTTTTGGGATTTTATGCAAAGTTCAAACTCTTTATACGAAGCATTGTATACTTTCAAATGCTTCTATTTCGCCAGATTCTTTATCGCGAGTTCTCCTTATATATATAATGTAATTCGGTGCACATTATATATGATTTACATATCTAAAATAGGTCCGATATCTATATATTATATATTATCAGGAAAGTGCACTAACCTTGTAGCACTATAACACTCACGATATCTGTATTATTAAATTATATATCACTTCTATTGTTTATTCGCAGTAACGTATGTCTTTCTTAATCATCAAATCCTGATATCAATGACATTGCATACATGATGATAAAGCTCTGTATTAAATGTGTTGCTTCTAACAAGGCACCCTTAATCATTTGATCTTGATTTGATCTTGAAAAAGGGATGATACGGAATCCGATCAGTGTTAACGCGGTTTTCACTAGCAACGACAACGAGCCATGCAAGTATATAATTTTTTCCCATGTCCGATATTTCATGCATAAATTGGCTTACGCACAGGTGTATTTGTTTTTACAGTGTTGCAAACAATGCATGCCAGAAATGATTATCTCGAACTCGGTAAAGTCGATTGTAGGTGTTAATCGAAATTTAAATCTGAATAAAAAGCATAAAGGTACTTGCTTAGTTCAAACGTGTCAAATTCTAGCTGATGGAAGACATAGTTAATCTCGTCTTAACAGTACAACGACTCGTCAGCAATGTTAAGGTGACCCCCATATCATTTTAGTATGATCCCATGCAGGATTACAACACTCATTACAACATTATCATCAAATAATCAAGAACGTCTTAACTTGATATGCATAGTAAGATCCAAATGTTGAAATACTTCCATTCTCTCAACAGAACATGAAGTTGACATTATTAATGGTCTGTCTAATAAGTATTTAAATGTATTAAGCGATGTATTGGTATAGTTTCAAAACGAATGGATTGTATATCGGTGCCGGTATTTTATAATGACTGACCTTGATCGAATTCGTTTTCGAATAAGTTCATTAACAAATAAATGTAGGGTTCTAAGATTAAAATGATGCGCTTATTAAATATATTATACTTAATGTCCGCATTTCTTCATTTAAGAATGAGATGCTTCTATGCGGTAGGAATCGACATTTCAAGACGATTCAAACAAAAGTAAGCACAATACTGTTTAGTGGAGAAATCAAAGTTTTTTGCATGTTGACTACTTAAGCTATCTGGAACACTTTTTTACATATAACGCACACATATCAAGCAATTCAGTGCGCAAATTTACGATTGACACTGTAGGATTATTAATGAAGTAGTGTTTGCACTATAATGCCTGGTCTGAAATTAAAACAGAACCACATGATTTATAAGTTACACCTGTTTCACATAACAGTTGACGATGTTTGAGTGTCTCTATTTATAGAGGGGTAAATGCATACATGATCATGTACTCTGTAGATAATGTTTCCGTAACTGGCTCAGTTACCGCAATAATAATAAATAGAATGAAATTCCACACTTATGTTTGCAAGGTACTTGGTCTGAAAGTATTAGCGGAAACTGTCTGTTACAGCATAAAATCCGATATTGAAAGTAAATGGCCGACGTCACGCAACAAGGGACATTCGGACATAGCAAACAGTGTAGCCCAGACCAGCCGCCATGTCACTGACGTGGCGGCTGGTC
>JAULCE010047554.1:0-13483 GCA_032359355.1 Macoma nasuta | reverse complement strand
AAAAGATTTAAAGAAATCCTTTTTAGCAAAAGCTCTGCTTAGAGTATGTTTTAGACTAGACTATATTGCAGTTGCAGAAATACTAGAAACGTCACCATTGCCCTTGTTAAATGTTGCATGCTGCATGAGATGTGAATCACTCTGCTTGTTGTTGTTCACCAAAAATCAGGATCAAAATTACAGTGAAACAGAATTACAGTGAAACAGAATTACAGTGAAACAGGATTCTCTGAGACTGTCTCTGTTACATAGACTGAATATAATCTCTAGAGGTTTATGTTTATACCACAAATAATCAGACGAGTATAAAAATTAATTACTCAAAATTTGATAGGAAATTATTATATAATATCTCTTCCTATATCATAATTTGTCTATTAATGAGAGAAATTGTAAAACACTTGAAAAAGTATTCCTAAAATGAATGGATATTAAAATAATAGATGTCTTGCTCAATGTTTCCTTAATGTTTAGTATTGCCATGTTACCTTCATATGATGAAGTTGTTTATGAGTGGCACTGATTAGATCTCATCTGATATGTTTAACAAACAAGCTTGACACAATGTTCAGAGTGGATATAGTTGGACCCAATTATTTAACACATTTCAATACGCACTTAGTTTTTCGTGTAAATTGTAATTAATAAATTAACTGCCATCTTTCAATGCACCTGCTGATATTCATCTGGCAAAAATAGAACTCATTGTCTCAGCGTGGGTGGTAAGATTGCCGTTATTTCTCATTTAAACGCAAACAGGTTGGTAGTACCAAGGCTACAGATAAAGCACATATCCAAAATGCTAAAATCCTTTGTCTCCACCAAGCCCTGTGTTGTGACCATTCATTAGAATCATCTTGAAAAGACGCTTCTAATGAATGGTCACAACATTGGTTGATATTATTTTTGGAAATCACTTCAATTTTGGTTTCACACAGTGAACCACTGTATCAGGCCTGGCTGTCACTAAACATTTTGAGTGAAGATCAGGCTCAAACTCAAACTTTCAATCTCAGATATTGACCTCAATTCTATTGCAACTGCTCTATTGTTTTGTCTGCCAGTTTCCATGAAATGTTTCACTGGCTGATATAATTTTAGTGCAGTGGCAATAAATTAGATGAAATCTATAATGTTGAAATTTTGAGTTTGAGCACGATCTATGACTAGACTGGCTTAGTGAAAGCGAGGCCAGATGTCAAGTTACTCAGTGACTGATATGGTGCTAAACTGTTAGTGAAGGATGTCTGTACCAAGCGTGTAAGACACCATGACTGGGAAATGATAGCTGTTCCTTCAACTTTAATTGTTTGTCTAGGGGTTTAAAACAGTTTAAACTAATAGCTAACACATTTTCTGATTTTATAACCCTGTAGACGGTTAACATGGAGTACATAGAGTGCCAAACACAAGGTTTATTGCCCCGAACATACCCCCAGAAATATGTGTACTTTTCATTTTGCTTTCAAGACCTTTTGGGTTGTTTTGTTTTGATATGACTCATTTCATCTCTTGTAGACCTTGACCTTTGCATATAACCTAGACCAAGATTAAGCCCAACAACACGTAGACCCTGATCTTGGATCCAAATTGTTTGACAATTAGATCCCTACTTTTAAAATATTAGAAGTACAATGTATTTTCGTAGACAACATTTTGTCAGACATAGAATAATAAGCATACAAAACTCCAACTGTAGGACTATAAATTGTTGAAACATATTTGGGGAAAAACTTAATAAAGCATTCAGCTACACACCAGTTTCAGATCAATTAATTTCGTGACATGAAAAGAAAAAACAATGATCAATAAATGAACTGGCTTTTCTGAAACATTTAACATTGAACTGAATTTAATTGTTGTAAAAAGTGAGGTCTTTGTTCAGATACCGCCTGTACAAGGTTGGTCACATCTGGGACTGCATTATTTGCAATGGCATCTTAAGTTGACATTGACCCAGTGGCTTTTTAAATAGACCCACATGCACCATGAAAAATGCTTTTCATGATGTTTCAAACTATTAAAACAAGTTGATTCTCTTACTTATAACATGGTAACTATGTTAGACTAAGTTTTGTGAGGTTTTAGACCAAGAGCGACATGTTTGTTGGTGCATGAACAACTTTTGTATGTGAGCTTTGATATTACAGCATGAACATAGATCAGAGTTTTATGCCTTCTCCATTGCTATTGTTAAAACTGTATCGTAATTTTCTATTTTGTCAAGTGCCATTATATCCGTAATTTAATTTGGTAAAAAGTATCTTTAGTTATACAACAATAAGCTATATAAAGTATTTTGAGCCTTTTAAAAGATGCCAAGTTTTTGTTGCAGGAGTGTCGCATATTTATAATTATAATTTTTTCTTAGTTCCTGGAGAACCAAAGCGTGTCCGCGTTACTGTGGTTAATTCAACAACACTCTATGTGGAATGGCGCCCAGTAAAACCGAGCGAGCAGCACGGAGTTATTCGTGGATATTACATCTTCTATGTAAAGCTCAACAATGAGGGGGAGCCACAACTCCAAACTGAAAAAACAATTGATGTTGATGACCCCAACACAAACGAGGTTGTTATTGTTGGGCTTGATGCAGATACAAGATACTCCGTGGCCGTCGCAGCATACACTAGGAAAGGCGACGGTATAAGAAGTAAACCCAGGGTGGTCACTACAAAAGGAGCTGGTAAGTTCTTAAGTTATATCTGCCTATGGAAATATCAATAAATAGTGAGACCGTCACAATGGTTTTGATTGTATAAAAGTGTCTCGGGCACCAGCAGAAATGTCTCGGTAAAGTCTTCAATGCTCGCATGAAATATTTAGTGCCAGACTTACAGATGCATATTTCAAATGTATAAATCCTATTTTCATTACCAAACTCTTTGTTTTGACCACTCATAATAATTGTCTCTTTCAAAACAATTCTAATAAGTGGTCACCACACAAAGTTTGGTAGACCAATGTTAAAACCTGATCAGACATGTTTTTATTTTTGCAACTATGTGAAGACCCAATATGCATATTTGAATATTTGCTAATTTAGTCATGACTTGCCTATGTTTCAAAATGACTTACCTAATAAGTGTGCATGCAGATTGGCATCAATTAAGTTGTAATAATCTTGTAACCCCAACTACAGTGTTGCCCTCTTTCTACAGTGCCGTCTGCGCCGCGCCATTTGAATGTGGAGCTGCAGCAAGAGGACCCACCCATCATACACGTGTCCTGGCAGAGGCCGGAGGAGACCAACGGTGTGATCACCAACTACAAACTGTACTGGGGTCCCAAGGGCCAGATATACCAGGAGCAAATCCAGTCACCCAATAGAATGGGCTTCATCACTCCAACACTGGGTAAGTGGCATTGAGGGCCAATTAATTGTCCTTACCTCCATACACATAATTCTTTGGTAACCCATTGCCTCATCAATGGCTTGGTGCAAAACAATTGTAACTCCTTCACATTTGTGAAGGAGTAACAATAGTTTTGCACCAAGTCATCATTTATGCTATTTTGAAACCAATCCACATGGCAGTAGTCTGTTGAAACCAACAAATATCAAGCAGATAATGCTAATATTTTTGAAAACCTTATGGGAAATGAGCATTTGCTCATTACCATTATTTTCCCCACAATGTTTTTCAACAGTATTTTCAATATAGGCATAAAAGAGTGTATAATGAGGTAAAGCGCTTAAAAGTATTTGCATGCTAGCAGCCATTTAAAAAGTAGACTGGATGAGCTTTGCTAACTGTTCGATCTAGATCAGGTCCAGCGAACAGGAGTTTGAGTTTACTCATTCTCAAATTTTCAACATCTGTGTTTGCACTTGATTTTATTGCTACTGCACAAACTCAAAATTTTGAGTCTGGCTCGGCTTTCACTAAACATCTCAAGCTCAGATCTTGCTCAATCTCAAAATTTCAACTATGGATTTCACAATCAATTTTATTGTCACTGCACTCAAATTTTGACTGTCAGTGAAACATGCTGCCAAATTCGCAGCGCACTGTGGCAATAAAAGTGAAGTCTACATCTGAAGTTGAAAGTTTGAGTTTGAGCATGATCTCAGCTTGAGATTTAGAGAAAGCTAAAGCACAGATACTCAATATGTCTGCTCGCTGTTTGAGTTATGATGATATAAGAAAATAGTTGTGGGTTTTAAGAGAAAGTGTTATAGAGCTAAGTAATTAGTTAATGCAGGTTTATTACATTTCTCAACTCTCGACTTGTTTTGTCTATGTTTTAACACTCCGAGCTCTAGATAAGTTGCATATTTCAAATGTTGAAAGACTTGATTCTCTACTAAACCCTATGCTGTGACCACTCATAGGAACATTCTCCAAGACCATTATATTGAGTGATAACAATAGAGACTTTGGTAGAGAAATGTAGACATTTCGTTGGAAAATGCTTAATTTATATATGCTTATCAAGAGCACCAATGTTGAAAAAAGATATCCCTAGAATGCAAGCTAATCAGTCCTAAGTGTTTACTGTGGTTGCTATATTGTTGTACTTATAAAAGTATGCATATAACTGGTCTATAAAGCTTTTCTTTATTTTCCCAGACAATAAGAGTGTATTGCACATAATTTGGATAGCTAATTATCACATATGCCTTTGCTCCATAGATGAGCTTTTTGAAGCCTCAGTAGCTGATGACTTTTGAAAACATTGTGAGAAATGAGGAAATGCTTCATTTCTTACAATTTTTTCAAAAGGCATAAATAGATATTCAATAGACTAAAAGGCACTTCTGTGGAGGAAAGATTTATGAGTAAAAACATTTTTTTCGTTACATATATTAGTATCTTTGATGTATTTCATACTACATTCGAACTCCGATTACTCCAATTTCAGATTTGTTGAATATATTAGCTGAAGCAAAATGATGTTTGTGTTGCTTTCTGTACTCATATCATAGTTGTGGGGGCTATTTTTTCAAGTCTGAATTGCCTAAATTGCGAATCAAGTGATTCGGGCTTGTAAAATTAAGTCCCTACAACTTCGAATAGTCGAGATTTTACTGTATTTGTGAGGAGAAATAGAAGTTTGAATTATTTCTTCTCTACTTTCAGAGAGAGGCACGCTGTATGAGTTCCGAGTCATGGCCAAGAATGAGATCAACTACGGAGCCCGAGCTGTGGCCGAGATGGAGACGCCCGACGGAGGTATGCGACACGTTTTGCCTCATCACAAGTGCACTGTGAAATCTAGTCCAAACTGTAGCACATGTAGTTTTGTTCAACAATCATTTACCAAAATGTGTTTTTTGTCCTGTTTCTCTGTTTTTCAATTCACACCATGTATTGTTCTATTTCCTCGATACTACTGTAAGAAGTGCACCAATAGCCTTAAGCACTTTAGTACGATTTAAATTCTGGAGAATCATATAATGTTAGCTCCATCAAATAAGACGTTAAGTGCCATTTTGGAAATTGGTACTGAAATACTTTTTGTAAATAAGACCCACAATACATATAGGCTGGCCAAAATGGCTTAATCATGAACAAGTATTTGTCTTTATAATGAGGTTAAATTGTCAGAAGTGTTTTTTCTTGTCTGCATAATGATTTTATGAGGGATTTTAATTTTTAAAATAAACTAAGCTTTTTATACTGTTACCTAATCAAGAGTATGGTTATTGTTGACCTTTTCAGTTCCCCAGGGTGCTCCGCAGAATTTTTCTGCTGTTGGATTTAATGAAAACACTGTACGCCTTGCTTGGGACCTCCCTGCCAAAAAGTTAAGAAATGGCGAAATAGTCATGTATCAACTCATTTATTATGAACTGGCTGACTCTATCAATACAGAAGAAATAAACATAACTGACACTCAGTACGATCTAACAAACCTTGTTACAAATACTGACTATGTGTTCCAAATCAAGGCGTACACTGTGAAAGGTGCGGGACCATGGAGTAACAGACTCCAGCATCGAACCTTCGGAAAACGTAGGTCAAAGTTTTCAGTTTAGGCATGACTGACAAATGCTGATACTGACACCCCACCCACTCTCCAAACCTAACTATCTAACTAACCGAGTGTCGATTGAATTTGATTAACAAATGCAAACTGCATGGAATTGCTGACAATTTACAAAGAGTGTTTTAGTTTGACGGCGTGTTGATGTTACTCCCTAAATTGTTTTATAAAAATAGCTATGGCAAATACTTTGCAAAAAGTGTAGATCTAGATTAGACAGCTGATCTAATTTGGAGCTGGTGGATCTGGATCTGTTTGCCTGTTGAATCTATTTTTGTGAAAGTCTTGCCCTGACTGCAGCGAGGAAAAATAGCTACATTTGCATGGCTAGTTTGATAAAGTAGTCCATTGATATCCCAAGGGGGCAGATTCTAGTAACATAAATATTTATTGACTGAAGAAAGCAATCTTTCAAAATAGTATGTTTTAGTCTTTCAGACAGGTAGCCACTGAATGCAAATGAAAGTAAAGCAGAAAACTCCTCAGGACCTTTCTATATTGCCTCATTTTACATTATTTAACCACTTATTGTAAATGCTCTCCATGTTCCATAATTTGATGATTACTTGATACCTGAGGACCATGGCCTTTTTAACTGTGTAAAGCTTATATCTGCCCTATCTCCTTCTTGTTTGTTCTCATAAGAAAGGGGTGATTCTGATGAGTACCAGTGGAATAGGGAAAGAGGCAAGAGACAAGTATAGCATTGTCAATAGTCTTCCAAACTACCCCTCCATATTAGGACTAAAATGATAGAACCACTACATGGGTGTTTAGAAGATCTCTTGATGCAAGCGGCAGTATATCTAGAAGTCTAATGGGATTCAGATTGATTTTATTTATACTGAGTGACTCATAAAGGCATACAGATTTTTGCTTCTCATTGTGTTCACATAAAATGTGGTTGCCTTCTCTACAATTTTTTCCTGAGCTGTTATTTTTGACTACCCGGACAGTTATTTGAAAGTAATCGTTTTTCGTATAGCGAATCAACATTGACCCCAACCGCATTTCCAGTTGTACTTATAGTTAACCCTTTACCCCATAGGTACACCTTTTGGTGCCTCTGTAGCAGATTACTATTGAAAACATTGTGGACAATAGAGCATTTGCTCATAATGAGCAAAAGCTCTATTTTCCACATTAGTTTTTAAAGCCATTGAAAACTGGTGATTTCCTTTCTCTTAATTCATCATATACTTTTATTATGAATGAATCTAAAAATAGCATATAAAGTAAAGGGTTAACTCCCTGCATTCTAGTTGTAAAATGTTCAGCCTATCAATTACCCGTGCAAACTATTTGGATCCAAATAAGTCCTCTCAAAATGGGGTGGAACTGTTCCGCACTGGTATCCTTATGCTGCAAAAGTTGGGGAAAATTACTGATAAATTTCCCTTGATTTCTTACCGTTTCAAAGCCATTCAAAATTGATATGTCCTGCTCTTAGATATTAATCATTTTCATTAGATAATTTCCTTGTTTATAAGTCTAAAAATAGCATAATGGGTAAAGGGTGAATGAGATTGACTGGCTTTGTTTTTTTCTTTAGAATTAGTAATGCCCTTCATTTTGTAAAGTGGCCGTGAGGTATCGCTTTAAATTCGCAAGAGCTTTTTCTTTGATAATGATAAGAATAATCAATAAATTATCATAAAGGCATGTAATACTACGAAATAGCATGTTCATTCAAATATGACTGATAAGGCATGCTTCCTTTTGACTTTTGATTAATCCTAAGCTCGTTGCTCAAATTTATGTCTGTTCTAGTTTTAAACTTTGCCTGATTATCTACCCTTTACTCCATAATTACCCCTTTAAACACCTGTAGCAGATGACTATTGAAAACAATGTGGGAAATGGAGCATTTGATCATCTTTTTCCACAATGTTTTTTTTAAAGTCAATAAAATAATGGTATATTCCTTTCACCTAGCTAATTTCTGTTCATCATAATTATACTTTATTGTGAATGAGTCTAAAAATAGCACATGGAGTAAAGGTTTAAAATATGATGGTACTGTTATCCACCTGTCAAACAGTTTGGATCCAGCTTGGACATTACTCGGCATCTGATTTGGATCCAAGCTATTTGAGGTTATCATTACTTAGTGCATGAGTAGTGAACTAAGGGATAAGAAATATTTTTCTGTTCATTGGTAATTAACCCTTTTAGTGCTGACTTTTAAAATGGACTGTTCCAATTTTGAAATATGACTAGTCTATGTGAAATATTGGGGTGAATTCCTCTTAATATTCATATAAAACAAACAGAGTTGATCTCCTGGAGGAGCCCTCTGATCAGGGTCTACACTGTTTGCAAAAGCATATAAACTTGTTTCCAGCACTACAAGGGTTAAGAATAGAATTTTATTTAAGGCATGTCGCAATATGTCTTAGGCCACTGATACCCTTAAACACTACTGTGCAAAAAAAGAAGCATTTTCACGTTTAGCATGGCTCCAACAATTATTTTTTTAGAACAATGTTCGAAATAAATCAAACTGACAAAAAGCACAGATCAAGATGCGAGTTTGAGTAACTAAGCAAAGACTTCATTGATATCCCTGAAGTGTGCATAAGGGTAATGAAAATAAAGGTATGTAAGTTATATTGAAACAAGATGTAGCAAGACTGGAAGATAATAAAAAGTTTGCTCAAATGTCAGACATATAAATGTTCTTTTATTATACCAAAATTAAAACTCCATTTGTTGAAATTTAATTGTTAATTCGGGTATAATAAATAAATAATTCCTGTTGGCTGAGAAAACCATCACATAACTATCCAATCTTGATTGAATGTAATGATATGAACTTGAAAGTTAGAAAAAGTATTTGTTTAGATGATTTATAAGTACTCTTATTTCTTTGTCTTTAAGAACTCTAATCATTATGAATTGTATTGAATTTTCAGGTTTATCAATTCTTAAAGACCAATAATGATTAAAATAGATCTTTGGCAAATTGTGTAGATCCAGATCAGATTGCACCTGGTGCACTCTGTTGAGGGTCTTAACTATTAGTCTATTAAAATCTAACTTTGCAAAGAAAACAAATGTATATTGATTCACAAGATAAGGAATTTTGGTCTTTCTTACTCTTTCGCTGCCAACGTCACCATATGGCACCATTGCCAAAAGTGCAGTCCCAGATCTGCCACCTCCTTTGAAAGATCAAGGATTTCACGTTTTGTAGCAAAGATAAGCTAATAATAGAGAAAGACAGAAAGCAAAATGGTTATTCCTGTATTTGATCTTATTAATTTCTTAAAAATATTTTATCTTGGACTATAATTATGCAAATGACCATAATTTATCATTGAAAGCGTTAACAGTAATACAGTTAAACCTGTCTAAAACAGCCACCAATTAAGGTATTATTGAAATTATTAATGGCAAGTGGTCGCTTAATGCAGAAGGAAAGTAATTCATAAAGCTCTTTTGAGAGCTTTATGCACTACTTTCATTCTGCACTAAGCGACCACCTGTTTCTCGTTATTGGAGTGGTCCCTTAACACAGGTTTGACTGTACATGCATTGTGAGATATTGATGGCAAGCACTTGCTAGCAGCCACGCAGCAACCGCAAAATTGCAGCGTTGGCAGCTGACTGCGTTACACCATGCCTTTCAACACTTGATGCAGGGGAGACAACTAGGATTGTCTCCCCTGCCATGTAACCAGGATCTTACATCATTCAGTATGTCACATTGGATACAATTGTATGGAAGAGATTTTAGGTTTAGAATACAGCATCAAATAGGCTGCATATTTCAAATACTAAAATCCTTTTGTTCCATACTAAACCAGATGATGTGATAATTCCTTAGAATTGTCTTTAAAAAGACGTCTCTTATTATTGGAGTTCATATCAGGTTTTTAGGGCCAAAATGTAAGATATTTTGTCTGAAGAGGTTTAATTTACACTCGCTTGTCTTCTTCAGACAGGCAGTTGTGATGAGCAACCGCAGGCTAGGGTTTTGAGAAGAAAGGAGAAAATAATTTTAATAGATCATATAAATGCACCAGTAATCCTAGAACATTTGAATTGAACCTCTAGTAAATTGGTTGAATGGTATGGCTAACGCGATAGTACATGAAATGTCAAAGGTTCATGATTTGTCCAGAAACTTCAGCATTCATACACGGCTTCCCATCTTCACATTCATGGGCACAGATGTACATTAACCCATTACATCATATGCTATTTTTAAGCTCATCAACACGAGAGCATCATTCTGATGAAAAGGATAAATATTTAGGAGGAAGGAGAATGTCAATTTTGAATTAATTTTTAAAACATTGTGGAAAATGGAGGATTTGCAATACCAGCAAATACTCCATTTTCCACAATGTTTTTATAAGTTATATGCATCATAGGCATCAAAAGGCATATTTGTGGACAACTGTTAAAGATAGAGTCATTCTATCTACATTATTCATAATTTCAGACCTTTACATTGTACCTGAAGCATGTCGCAAGAAAGCGTTATTAAACTTTCCGAAGCTCTGCGTTTTCTTATAGATTCAATCCTACTGAAAAGGCCCACTTTTTCTAATGTTTTAAAAAATCAAAAATCAATTTTTCTCTTTATCAGGAATAATTCTGTCTTCTCAGTTTGGGAAAAACATTTACTCTCCAGCTCATTCAAAATAGATGTGTGTGGCATTTTGGCAAAATGGCACTTTATGTCTTATTTGAATGATGGCAACATTATTTTACATTATGTTTCTTCTATATGCCTGTATGTGCATGCGATGTGAAGAATGGCGAATCTGCATGTGAAAGCTGCATGCGATCTTTAAGTTGTGCGCAATGCTTATATTAGATGTTCTTTTTACAGACAAATGAAGTCACCCTCTTTGTTATTGCAATGACTGAGATTGAGATCAGATATCTTAAACAGTCAAACCTGTATTAAGGGGCCACTCAGACATGAGGGGTTTGTGGTCTGTAAGACAGGTGACTGCTGAATGCAGCGTGAAAGTTCAGCATCAGTCAACCAACTCTTATTAATAGTCGCATTGATACATATATGACGCCACATTACATTGACCCTTAACCTTCAGCCAAAGTTGTTTTCTAGTAAATCTGTCATCTGCTCAATTTTTAAGAGAACTGAAATTGTTGGAGGAACAATTGCCTGAGTATCAAAATGCTTGGATCCTGATCAGATGCCAAGTCACTTGGCATTTGATCGTGATCCAAGCTGTTTGCAATCGCCATTTCGATCTGTGAGCAGGAGAAAAAGGGTTAATAACATATTCATTTGAGATAAGATAGGTCTCTTTTAGATAGCTTACCTTTGCTATTATACACAAGCAGATGGGGAAACTTTGTGTGAAACCATAGCTAAGAAATTTCTTTTGACTCTTGAAATCTGCTTGGAAAAAAATCTTGTTTCTGCACAAACCATTCTTTATATTTATGTACATGGTATGGGCGAGTATAAAAGTTGAAAATTCATGGTTCAATTTCAGTTAAAGCTCTTTTATCAACTAAAGCATTGATCATTAAACTGTATGCATATCCTATAAGTATCCTTTTACTTCACAGAAGCGCCTTTTGGTGCCTCTGTAGCAGATTACTTTGGTGATCATAGTAGGAAATTGAACATTTGCTCATAGAGAAAATGATCCATTTCCTACAATGTTTACAAAACAATTAAAAATCAACGTTTTACTTTTGTTTTGATATTAGTCCTTTTCATCAGATTATTTCCTTGCAGAAGGTCTAAAAGAAAGCTTGTGGAGTAAGGGTTTATTGCAATTGTGTTTTTTCTCTCTCAGAGCCGCCAACACCGGTGAACATTACGGTGCTGCGCACATCTCTTTCGAGTATCCTGGTGACCTGGGACCAGCCGAACGAGGAGCACATCATCTCCAAGTACCGCATATACTACTGCAGCTTCACTCTGCCTGACATGACCATGTGGGATGCAAAGGAAACCGACGGCCCTTCCACCGTGGAGCAGATCACAAACATCGAGCACCACACGTCATATGCCGTCCGAGTAAGGGCGATGTCTGTTAGCAACCGCTGGAGTAACTACTCTGATACAGTCAGCACAGACTTTATGCCAAAAGGTAATGCATAGAAGCTGTTACCCTTTTTTTCTATTAGCCAAAAAGTAATGCATATAGAAGCTGTTACCCTTTACTCTATAAGCCAAAAGGTAATGCATACAGAAGTTGCAACCCTTTACTCTATAAGCCAAAAGGTAATGCATATAGAAGCTGTTACCCTTTACTCTATAAGCCAAAAGGTATTGCATACAGAAGTTGCAACCCTTTACCCTATAAGCGAAAAGGTAATGCATACAGAAGTTGCAACCCTTTACTCTATAAGCTTTAGGATTAACTTTTTATTCGCAGAGAGTTTACTCTTTTCACCATGTGCTATTTTGAGACTAAATCACAGTGTAAGTATATGATGAAAAGAAAGATCTAGGACAAAGTCACACAACAAATTTGAATAGCTTTGAAGACATTGTGAGAAATGGAGCATTGACTCATAATAAGCCATTGAGGAGAGGAGTCCAATAAGCATGTTGCTTCCAATCCAATCCTTTATATTTGTCTGTGGAAATGCTATATTGTGAACATTTCAAGTAAAATATGTTTAGACTAATAAGCAATTGCTCCATTTTCCACAAAGTTTTCAATGGTCATCCGCTACAGAGGTACCAAAAGGCTTATCTATTGAGTAAAGAGTTAAAGCAAGTGAGCCAAGCATAGGACCATTTGTCATGGGCAGATTAAGTCTTATTTCAGTGTAACTAAGTTTATTAGCAAAATCTGAAGTTCAAATTTGAGCTTGAGTTCATTCTCAATATGTAAAGTTTTGTGAAATAAAAGGTTTACTCTGCTTTATTCCTTGGAATGTTTCCTTCAACTATAGCTATGTTCTGTTGTGCAGATCGCAGTGACACAGTACAGAACTTCCAGACTTCTGGTCGAACATCACATCAACTAACCCTGTCTTGGGATAAACCCAGAAAGAAGAATGTTGTCCGCTATTACGTAAGTAAACACTACATTGTTGAGCAGTATACTATGTTACCTCTACCAATAATAAAAATTCAATATTTTGTTTACAACAATTTTCAAGTAGATAAAAATCTGTAGTATATATCTTTATATTTGTGGGATTAGGATCTCCACTGTTTGCATGTAGATCTGTCCAAAGGGGGCTAGTACGTAGCTCTAAAGGTGTAAAATTGCTAAAAAATGCAAATCGATAAATTATAGACTATATTATAGTGGATCTGTCCAGCTAAAGTTTATATTAAATCTAAGCAAGATATTTTTATGCCCCCACCACTAAAGGGGGGGGGCATATTGTTTTTGCCCTGTCTGTTTGTTTGTTTGTTTGTTTGAGGCGGACGGTGTTTGTTTGTTTGTTTGTTTGTGTCCAACTTTAACATTGGCCATAACTTTTGAAATAATACAGGTAGAGAATTCATATTTGGCATGCATATGTATTTCATGAA
>JAULCE010047443.1:0-13485 GCA_032359355.1 Macoma nasuta | reverse complement strand
ATATCATTTTTAAGCCAAATATTACGGATGTAATGTTTTAACAACTCGGACTAATTCATCAGATATTTGCGACCTCCAAACACTTAACTTTGGTTAGCCTCTGCCATGAGTATTCACTAGTTTGTCCAAATAAAACTTATTTCCTTTTTCGACTTTTTATTGGGATATCCCTACTCCTATTTTGTTTAAAAAAAAACATATGGAATTTATATGACACTTGCAGCGGCTTACTTCTTCCAACGATGTCTAAATGTCTTGGGTTGGTCAGTTTGTACCGATCTGGCGAATATTTTTGAAATGGTCTTATTCTAATTTTAGTTCTCTTCTACACAGACATGCCCTCTACGACTTAACACGTGTGTATTCTAGTGTCGATGTAGAAAAGTTTGCATCTAGCTTGATGCCCACGAACCTGTAATGTTTTGGTTTCAAATCAAATAACCCACTGTGCACATTTTAAATCACTTGTAGATATTAATTACTTACAATATATACTATTAGAATGAGTAAGTCGGTTTTGCCTATCTGGTGAACTTTTTTTGAAAATAGCATAATCGATTTATAGACCACGTCTATATAGACAATATATTTATGTATTGTAGTGTCGATGTATGATCTTAGACTCTTACGAATCAGCCTTTTTTTTCACATTACGATCTCGAGATAACAGTATTCGATTAACGTTCATATGAGTGCCTTTTTCACTATGCATTTCATATGTATTGGCCATTTCCCCCAAAGAAGCGCCATTTAGCGCATCTGAAGCTGACGATTATTGAAAATAGTGTAGGAGTTGAAGCATTTGCTCGTAACTAAGGAATATATTTTCCATTTCCTACAATAGTTTCAATAAAATTAAACAATGGAACTTTACTTTTTCCTAGTCAGCATAATTTTCTCCGGATTACTTTCGTTCCGATAAGTATAAATATAGCATGTGGAGGAAAGGGATACTGATCAATAGTTGTAGCGTTGTACCCCATATCCGATGTTACAGACACATCCAATACCAGATCACCGTCGCACTCGTTTAAGCTATCTCTCGGCATATGCGAGTTAGCAGCAGATACACATTTACATTTGATTGTTATTAGCAACAACATTGATTGTTATAACAGTTACGAGCTCGTTATATGTATGTAAGTACTGGTAGCAGAATAACAGTTTTGCCCTAGTGTTGAACTGGTTAACAAATAGCCGAAATAAAACCAATATAACCCTTTACTTTCTTTTGATGCTTCTTTAACATACTACTATTGAAAACATTTGTATCGAGCATACACACCATTTCCTACGATAGTTTTTTTCCTAGATAATCATCTTTATCACCAGAGGTTTCTGTGTAAATAGGTATTAAGGAAAGGTTTTAATGATGTGTTATATCATTTTTGATGAAATATCCACAGTTTGCCATCCAACATAACATAAGCTCTTATTTATTACGTCAATACTAAATGTTCTGTAAAGTATGTTGTATTATGAAGTCGACTGGGTTGCAAAAAGTATCGTTCGTTTATTCTGTCGTCTGCTTCATTCTAAAGCTTTTTATTAAGCGTTTGTAAAACTATTTCCAGACGGTCAAACAACATTGCTCCAGAGCAGTTGCCGAATTGTTCGCGATGAACATTAAAGTCTTAATAAATTGTCTGACTAATATCCTGTTAATCGCGAATATTCAGAAAATGGCAATTTGTTTGGATCCAGATCATACACGGAGTGACTCGGCGACTGATCCGACACACACTGTTAGATGCATGTTCTATATATTCACCAATTTTTTGACGATGTTGGTAACTGAATCAGACGACTATTTGTGCACACGACACATTTTGCAGTAGGATAGGGGCAAGTCTATGATATTAGCTGGCAAGACGTGATATTGTATACAAATATATTATATTATGTTTATGTGATGAAATAAAAACATCAATACTTTAGCCGTATGATAGGGTCAACGATAAGGCACGTATCCAAAATGATGAAAACCTTATTTCTCGTTCAAACCCTTAGTTGTTTTTCATTTATTAGAATCGTCTTTTCAGTACGATTCTAATGAATAGTAACAACATAAGGTTTAGTACCGACATTTAAAAAGTTGTCGTCAAATGTTTGATTTACGTTCTCTTATAATGTATCTGGTGCTCTGATACTTGTTTCATTCTTGATACTTTATTGTGTATCTTCATCTGTATATAGAACGACATCTTAGTACAAATAATTATTATTTTTACATTAGGGATTCGGTCATTACTTTCTTCGATCAATTTGTTTAGAGATAATTTCGATCTTAATTGCTGTTTCTGTTTTGTTCCTTCTCTCCTAACGTCGGAATTTGTAACGAATCCGAAGTACTTAATCATTTAAGATCATATAGTCGAACTTAGTTATGTCGAAGTCGATTGACACTTTTCATCAGTTCAAATTAAGAACTAATTAAATTTGAGCTCTTTAAAGTCCCCTTTACTTCAACTCTTCATGACACATTATAAGACCCTATTTAATCGTAGTATTATTGTTATAATTTTTCTTACGAGTTTCTTATGATCAGTGCAAGGTGAATCATTCTTCATGTCATATCTGTCATTTTATAGAAACACATCCACATACCCCAGGAAAACTACATATAGCAGGGGAATCGCTTTTCTTTACTATCATACGCGCAAGAAAATGAAACGAGGATTGTGTTTCTCCCATTGTGTATTTGTTTATTTTGATGTTTCATACTACAAGTAACATTTTTAATTGCAGAGTTAGATGTTACCATATAATGTAGGAGATTCATAATGCTTATTAGAAGTTTTCTTCTTATACCACGTAAGTGCCGTTTTGGCAAATTTACACTTTGTTTGTATTGCCCTGGGACAATTGATCGATGTTTGTCTATGACATTTTGGCAAATTGCACTAACGTGATTTTACAAGAAATCATCGGCGTTATTCTTAACACCTTCACTGCAAGGAAGGCTTTGCACATGCGCAAATATTTTGTCTACTTGCGTTTTAACCATTACACACTCCCTCGACCATTCGTAAAACATTTGGTCGAGTGTCAAATAGCTTGGATCCGAATGAGACGCCGAGTTTCGCGGCGTCTCATTCAGATCCAAGCTGTTTGCGTATGTAACTGAACTGTACTGAAAGGTAAGGCAATGAACGGGTTAAACCATATATGCGCTACTATGGCAAATACCACTGATGTTATTTTACATGAAAGCGTAGGTATTTTTCTTTTTGAAAAATAATGCACAAACATTGTGTTAGAAGACTACTGACGATATGTAGCTATGAGAATGCATTTATCTCTGAAACATGATATTTGATCATGGTGGTATCTTATCTCCGAAACTAGGACATTCTATTCTATCTGTGAACATTTTAGTAAACATCCTTCAAGTACTACGTGAACATGTTAACGCTCTCGCAGTACGAGAAATTTGATAGATGAAGCAACATAGAATCATCGAGAAACTGACTATAGCCACTGTTGCAGTACTGACACGCCTGAAGTCTTTTGTTCCATGGCTCTGTAGCACGATCACATTTAAACAATACTATTATAATATGAATCATGTTGCTGAAAAGTCCATATCAAATTCGCATTTAGAAAAACTATCGAGGAAACCTTTCCTTTACTAGGTCTTGTTCTACATGTAACATTATTACGGCTGTTGTCATGATGGAATAAACCCACACCTGGTTGCACAAGTCACCTGCTGCCATTCCTAATTCAACAAATCTGGATGATCAAATAAATGAGCTACTTACAGAAACCTGAAGAAGTCAGTTACCTTCAAATTTCTAAAAACGGCTGGAAAAATACTTGAAACATAATGTTTATTAAATATATATCAAATAACCGATAAAGTGTAGTTGTCGATTAAGAAAATAGCAATACGTCAACAGTATCCTATATTTAGTTTTGAAAAGCCATCACATGGTATTTGTTATTATTATCGCTTTTACTTATCTCTTCAAGTGCGGGGACGAGCATTTTCTTTTTTTTCTAATAATAAATACAAAATCAGAGCGCTACAGAAAGAGCATTCAGATCAGCTTCTGCACTGTTCCCATTTAGAATCTGTCATACTTTATTATATTGTTTCGATTGCGGGTAAATGTTGCGTATACATCAGTTTAAAAGTTGCATTAACCACATTATGCGCATTCTATAAGTAACATAATGATCATGCAGATTATGTCGCATCATGCTTTTTTTGAGTTTTTTTAAACGGATTGACTCCATACCACCCCAAAAAAAAATTAAAAACAACAACAGGATTGTCTATTTGGTTCGTCTCCTTTACCGTTGGATGCTAGTTCTAAATTAACTTATGAGAGGTGTTTCATTGGCATTAGTCATAGCCCTTAGCTTGCTACGAAAATTGTCGTCTGTTCAAACTATCTTCTGCTTCAATTTTTAAACATCGTCCGTTTTTTTCAAATTTACTGCACCTTTTGTCTGAGTGGCAAACAGCTTGGTTCCAGATCAGACGCAGTACATCGGAGGATTCTGGAAATAGAACAACTGACCATAATGACGTGTCTGTCTGACTACTTCTTTCACTTGAAACTTTGCCATTATTATGAATCATTACATGACTTCATAAATAAGTAGCAACATGGTAGAGATTTGTAATCCTTGAAAGCTTTATGATCAAGATCAGATATCACAAAACACGGGATCTGGTCTTGGATGCATATTGTTTGACACTCAAGTCCGTTTCAACCCTTTACTCCATTGATACACGCTTGGCGCCCCTGTAGCAGATACTTATTGAAAACATTATAAAAATTGGAGCATTTGCTCTTAATAAGAAAATACTCCATATTCGACAATGCTTTTAAATCCTTTCAAAATTGGTGTTATCCTCTCTTCTAGATAATCTACCTTTTTATCAAATTCATTCGTTGTGAATGAGTTTAAAGCAAAGTATATGAAGTAACGTTTTAACTCATGTATTAAGAGATATATTTTCTGAAATGTGCAAAAACGGCGTAAAATAAAGAAATAACATCGCGTTTGAAGAGTGAAGAGAGAAGAACAATCAAATAATGATTTGTTTTTTTACTCTGGTAGTAAAGTTGTATTTAAGGCATGCCTAAGAACAGAAATGCTCTGTATATCACCATTCAGTAAAGCAATGCATTTTTCGAATACAACTTTACAGTCTCTGCCATTGCACACCCCTTCAAGAATAAACGTACCAAGTTGTACTTTAGGACAAAAAAACACTATGTGACTTATGCTTTTCTAAGTTGGACACAACTCAAGAACATTTCAAATAACAGTTTTACTCATATGCGTAAAAAATGTATCATTAAATTTTCTGATGCTCACATTTATATCTATTTAGGAAATTTTTATCCATTTTCCCTCATATGCTTTATTTGGACTCACCCACATGAAATCATGTCATGAATATATACTGGAAACGAAAGTGCGATTTTTCATTGGTTTTGAATAATTATGAGAAATAGAGTAGTTGCTCACAATGAGCAAATGATACATTTAACAAAACATTTTAAAGGTCCTGTACAACAGAGGTGTGTAACGGCGTTTTCTATGAGGTAAAGGACTATATAGCCATCTAGTCCTGAAATAATCCCATTTTTTTTTGTATTCAATTTTAAATCTTAAATTGTCTGTGTAGAAGATTTCAAGAAGATTATTTTCTCGGCAAATATTCCAATATTGCTTTTCTCTTTCGCATTTCTATTTAACGGAAAATTCTGACATGCTTACCGTTTTCGTTAATTGCATTCGATAAAAATTATAGGTTGGTATTGCTGGAAAATGACAACACTTTACGATATATGTAGACTTCATTCAACATTAAAAACACATATCCTAGTCAATCAAAGTCGATAGTATTTGGATACAAACGTAGTATTTACAAAATATAAAACAATAATTTTTATATCGTTTTTATATAACGCTTATATAAACACTCTTTTACTAGGCACGGTCTTGGTTCTCAGAACAGGAATAATGAACCTGCCTTATCATGCTTAAGTTAGCAATAAACATGATTTAGCATAAGGTTTTCGCTACCTTGAAACTCTTAGTGCTTTTTCAACACGCAAAGAAGCAGCATTGGAACTTTTCATAAATTGTTTCATTTTTATATGGGTGGCTCATCCTGTATAACCATAATGATGATTATTATTGTCGACGGTTCAAACAACGTTCTGCATACTTTGGTGACAACTCAAACGTTTTGATATTTCCATTTCTCAGCATTTCATATTTCCTTCCATCATGATCTCGATGACCGTTTCCTAAGTTCGATCCAAAGTGTTGTCAAGAAAAATATACCTCCAACTCCATGTGTCACGGCAACGGAAACGTATACAGACGAGTAGGACTCCGTGATATCGCGAATGTACCCTTGAAAAAGATACAGTATATCCTTTATCGATAGGTAGAACTTTTTCAAAGTACATTATATGTCATACCACACATTACAATATGTAATAATGACGACTCTCAAATTTCGTTATGCCTAAGTAGGAGGACATATTCTTGGAAGTTCCAATTAACCGAAATAAATTCGAACTGATAGAATTTCTCCTCCAAATCATAAAGCAAAATTCCGTTATTTTCATTTAGATTTGAGTTTCATTGAAAGCATTCATGCGACCTTGCCGAGCTTAACATAACATGTTATGACTGAAGTATCAAAATCATAATATTGAATTACATTGTGCCTAATCTGAAACTTCAGACACTTGTTTAAGGTCATACGATGATATTGTATGTCAAGTCCCATAACTCGTGATTGAAGTTTGACTGAATTGTGTTCCCTTTTTATATGCAAGACCGGGAATTCTGGTTAAAATTAGTGGTTTAATTTGATTACTCTTATATGTTCATTTTCGGCATGCAATGCATACAAAATAATTTACAGATATGAATTATGGATTTGGTTATCATTTGCATGCACGTATTGGGAAGGTGTTTTTTCAAAAATTGATACTGTGTGACTTTATCTAATGCTATAACTATTCTAATGTAGGCCCTGATAGACGAAATCCATAATAGGCGATCATTGTTGTCATTCGACAGCTCTTGTTTGTTGTTGTACTATATTTGTTCTATATTTTTGAGGTTTCACATCTATACGTAATTTGATTGAGTTCACTCCCTGTAAAAGATATAACGAATGACATTTAAATTTGATATCTTAAAATACTTTTGAATAATTTAAATGCTTTAATTTATTTCAAATGACACCCACACAAACACTCATCCATTACATATAAAACCAATGTTGTAGTGAGACTGCGTATTACCCTAACCATAGCCAAACAAAAACTCATTCTAATGGATTCCTAAACCATAGCTTAACCTATAACAAAGACTATATTAACCTTGCCTCTAAAATTAATCACTATTCCACGACTGGTACACACACTATCAAGGCATCCTTTAATGGTACCTCGGATGCATGTCAAACCTCGCTATGTACGTGTAATATAAATACTATACAATGTTTCTCACTAAGTAACTTTTTACCTTACCCATACAATTGCACACACCATATACTAAAATACATTTACATGCCATTAGTCTGTGAGTGCCGAACGTCGACCTCAATATAGACAATCAATATGTGACATACTCACCACTCAATGGTCCATATATCAGAATCGTTATGCCACACCAAGTAACAACAAAGCCAAATCCTTGGGAAAGGTATTTCCTGCCGACCAGTGTTACAGATGTACTGGACATGGTCACGCCGTTGATTCCCAATGCAATTCCGCCACAAAAACACGATATCAAAGCAGAGAGTTGATCTTCTCGTATCATAATAAGGATTCCACTTACAATTCCAAACGCTGTAGCTAACAACGGCACAATCAATGAGGAGCAGTGCTTTATCTGCTTAAGTGTGCCAGGTACAAGACTGCCAAATGTTGATGATAAATCATACAATAAAATTCCGAATGATGTCGACGATGGCTCATAAAGTCTGTCTGTCATCAGGTCAGTTATGAACATAAGAAATGTAACCTGGGTTGTTGTTGTTATGGCACTGCCAAATGCGAACACACGGAAAGACTTCGGACAAAGTAATTTCTTTAACGTATCTGCAAATGAATTTCTGTGTATTGTACTCTCTTGTTGTGTGATAGGTTGCGAGATTGTAACTGCGACAGTACCTACTTCCGGCTCATTTTCCACTAGTGTTACCTGCAACTCCGATGAACATATAAGAATCAGAGGAAGTGCATTCATCATGAGACCTCCAACAACAAGAAACGTTCCTCGCAAACCGTACCTATCTCTGAAAAAACAACAACATTGAAGCTCAATGAAAATATAAGATATTCATTTAAGTAAAGATAAAAGGATAACTGAATTATATGTATAATTCAGAAACATTTACCAAATAAAACTAATCGTAGCAACATGCATGTTATGAACAAAACTCACTACGTTACATACATGTGTTATACATATTAGCAACACAAACTTGGTCAAATCTGTCCGACAGGCAACATGTCATACACATTTTAATATCAAAACAATATTATCAAGCGATACGAAAGTCCAAATTAAACAGAAAGCTTTGCATCTGTAGCGGGAAATTATATAAAAACGTTATATTATGCTGAAGAAGCATCTCAAACGAAAACGCGTAAGAAAATAGAGGTTGACTTGGAAGTAGTATTGTAAGAAAATATAGTTGAATGTGTTTTTCACAACATGCTTTGTATAAAGTCGTCCGCGTTGACACTTGGAACAATTATTATACTCATCATATTGCATGCTCCTGCACACCCTTGACATAACATATGAGCATCTTTGGATAAATTGGTGAAACAAGAATCTTTACCTTTACAAGATATGGAATCATTTGTTCATATTTCGTTTCCTGGATTGATAACATAAAGCGATTTAAAGGTTTTGTGTGACTATAATCTGAATAATTAACAGGTTTGAATCGGATTAGACACCAATTTACTCGGCGACTCATCGAGTCTTAGATACTTGAAATATTAAGAAGGTTGCTCTTTGCCGGATAAGTATACTCTCTTACAAAAGCAGCTCAAGAAGAAACGGGTAAGCCATTCCACCAACACCATTTCCAGTCTGAACCAGAGATAACATTAGTTGCATGGGTTTCCCTTTGTATACATGGCCGATAACTGCAATACCACTCATTGCCAAAGACGAAACACCTATTCCTGTAAAAGAGTTGCACATGCATGTATTTGATACGATTAAACATGGAATGAAATACAGCTGAAATTTTACTTCTCTTTACCGTATCAACATTGAGGTAACGTACACAATGGAAAAGATATTGAGAACTGACTATATACTTGAATTTCTGAAAATTTTATAACTATAAGAGTCAAAGAGTTTAGACCCAAAACAGACACCGAATATATACAGGTTGAAAGTGTAACTCATCTTTCAAATTTCGATTTTATGCCCGTAAATAGCACTCTTGTTAATACCATGTGCATTCAACTATAGATTTAAGCACTAAAATTATAGAAGTCAGTTGAAATTGGTGATAGATAATGTTGGCCGACAGGAATAGACGACTAGTGTATTTATGTGAGTATGCGCCTTTTTTCAGATATGACTTTTGTGATTACCGATTGCCTTCGTTTAGCCCCTAACTAAAAAATTGGGAATGTTTTGGAAGTGGCTCTTGTTTGTCGTTCTGTAATTTTGTCCATCGGTCTTTCCATGTATTTTTAAACTCTTTGAATAGTTAACATATTGTTGAACGATTTTGATTCCATTTTAACCCTTAATATATTTTAACCCTTAATATATATATAGAATATATATACGCCTACTTGTATAATGACACAAGTTCAAATAAGGGTTTCACTCTGTAACTTGAATTATATATTCCTGAATGTGTTCTTTTCTTGCATATGGCTTTAAGTAGAAATAAGATCATTATTCATGCATACTTGCTCTGGCAGGAACACTTGCGATTTGAAGAGTACATGCCTATATGTCACAGGTGAAGGTCAAACTATGATGTCGAGTTCATTTTGGCTTACCCATTCGTAATTGTTTTCTTATCTTTTGTACGTTTTATTTGATTGTATTCGTATCGAGCCAATATAGATACATAGATGATATAGTATTTGATAGCATTTAATTTACTAAATAAGAACTGTTAATGTTTTACTAAAGGTTTTAACATAACACTAGATGGTTGCAGTATTCGACGGTTTATTCACCTAAATAAATTGTATAAATATCTCTGTATAGGGACAGGATCCTACATGACTTGCTAATATTGGACAGGTTAATATTGTACAGAGCGGGCTCCTTAAAGTTTTTCCTTTCATGAGACAAATAAAACTGTACAAAACAGGCTCCTTTACGCCTTACGTTCATGAAAAAGGATGAACTAGTACAGAGCATGCCCCAGAACGCATGATTTTCATGAGACAATATAAACTAGTACAGAGCATGCACATTAACGCATTTGTTTCATGTGATATGTTTAACTAGAACAGATCATGCTCTTGAACGCCTTACTTTCACGAGACAGGTTAAACTAGTGCATAGCATGTTCTTAAACGCATTGAGATGACGAGACAGAATGAATAAATACACACCATTCACCTGAAAATTATGAGACAGGTTAAACTAGATCAGAGCATGTTCCTAAATGCCTTGCTTTCAAGAAACAGGTTTTTCTAGTACATAATATACTCATGAACGCCTTGCTTTCATGAGACAAATTGAATGAGTACAAAGCATGCTCATGAATGCTTTAATTTACAAGAGAGGTTAAACTAGTGTAGAGCATATTCTTGAATGCCTTGCGTTTACGAGACCAGACTTTACTAGTTCGGCACATGCTGTTGAACGCCTTGCTTTCATGATTCAGGTCGAACTAGTACAGAACATGCTTCTGAACGCACTGCCTTTTACAAGACATGTCGAACTAGAACACAGCATGCTCTTGAACGCATTTCTTATATGATACAGGTTGATCTGGTACTGAGCATTGCTTTCATGACAAATGTTAAACCGGAACAGAGCACGCTCCTGAATGCATTGCGTAGACGAGAAAGGTTTAACTAGTACAGCACATGTTCCTTAACTCCTTGCCTTCACGAGTCAGAATGAACTTATACGCAGCTTGCTTATGAATATTTCATGAGACAACTTGAACTAGTTCGGAAAATACTCATATACGCCTTGCTTTCATGAAACAGGTTGCACTAGATAGAACATGTTCCTGAACGCCTTGATTTCAGGAGATCGATTTTACTAGTAATCAGCATGATCTTGAACGCATTGCTTTCATGAGACAGTATTGACTATTTCAAAGAATGCTCATGAACACCTTGCTTTAATGAAACAGGTTAAACTAGTTCAAAGCATGCTACTGAACGCATTGGTTTCATGAGACAGGTTTAAATATTACATAGCATGTTACTGGACGCCGTAATTTCAAGAGACAGGATTACTTAGTACAGAGCATGCGCCTGAGCGCGTTGCTTTAATGAGACAGGATGACATAATACACAGTAGTACAGAACATGCTCCCGAACAACTTACTTTTACGAGACAGGCTAAGTTTGTATAAAGCATGCTCTTAAATGCCTTGCTTTTAACGAGACCAGATGAACTAGTGCACAGCATGTTTCTGAATATATTTCTTTCATGACTGATCTAGTACAGAAAAGCTCATGGACGCTTTAAGTTTAAAGATACAGTATGAACTAGTTCAAAGAATGCTCCTAAACGCCTTGCTTTCACGAGACAGACTAAATTGGTACAGAGCAGGATCATATAAGCCTTGATTTTTGACACAGGTTGAACTAGAACAGAACATGCTCCTTAACGCCTTGATTTCATGAGACAGGTTAACTAGTATAGAACACGCTTCTGTCTTCGTTGCTTTCATGGGATAGTTAAACTAGTCTAGAGAAGGCTCCTAAACGCCTTGTGTTCATGAGACATGTTAAACCAGTACATAATTGGCTCCAAATGCCATTATTTCATTAGACAAGTCAAACACGTAATGAACAGACTCATTAACGCCATAATTTCAAGAGTTAGGTTAGCAATCCTAACAGCGCTGATGACAGAACATCTTTAATTGAATTTTGGTGAGTAAGCGTCTTAAAATCGTTTTTAGCAAAGCGCTAGATTATATAACAGTTGTAATGGTCGAAGTTTGTAGTATGAAACCCATAATCTATTGTCATGTTATATGAGATTACATTTAAAACATTAAACAAATAGTATGGCTCAACGAAATGGAATATAGGATCTCATCAGAACGTAATCCGAAAATATACAAAACGATAATGATGAAATTGGGCGTTGATAATAGGTGACGCCTTTTTAACTATTGTCAATTTGCACGAAGTAAGCATTTTAAAAAAGTTTAAAGGGTTTGAAATGAAACGTGCATTGTTTCTACTTAAATGGTTTAAATACAAAGGCACAGCTGATAAGAGCTATATTCGATATTAAGTACGTCATTCTTCTTCTTTGTTTTAAGCTGTTATCGTTTCATTTCATCTAATATATTCACATACCTGTAATTGCATGACTAAGTGTAAGGAAAAGAACAGAAGTAGCGAAATATGATGCACACAGCGGGATCGCTGCTGCGAGGGCTCCAATAATGCCTATCGCTTTGGCACCATACTTTTGTACAGCTAGTCCAGCAATCACACCTGAAACGTTGGGATATCTCTTATCACACTATAGTCCTAGTGTTCTTAATGTTTATTTTCTAACCTTTTCCTCCACAGACTCGCCTTCTGGCGGCTATAAAATTGATGACTGTTGAAAACAGTGCGATATATACAGCATGTGCTCGTAATGAGCAAATGCTCAATTTCCTTCATTGTTTTCGATTCATTTTGAAAATGGCATTTTTCATTGCTTTTATTTTCAAGTTTAACCGACAAAATAATATGAAAAAAAGAACATTTTTGTTTGCCAGAATTCAATATTGTCGTTACCGACTAAATCATATAATTAGAAATTAAAACTTATTCTATTCCTCTATAACTGAATTCAATGTTGTTTCAAAAACATTTCCTAATCAGACATCACATTTTTAGATGTCGACTGTTCTGAGAGTGATTGTTTGTGAATTGCGATATTGGCACCGATAGATTTAAACTGTCCTATACAGAAGCATATTTTAAAGGCGTTTGCCGGGCAGTTACAAATCTCAGCTCTCGTGAGAGTTACGTTACACCGGTGTACGAGTGCTTCATACATGTTTATATTGTTTGAAATATTGTGTATACATATTTGTTACTTGTTACTTGATAAATTAAATGCAATGTGAAAAATGCATATGCATTTTGACATTGCATTTAATTAATTGTTTTAGAGTGTAATATTAAATGGCTCTATATGGTTCTAAACAGTAGAAAAGTGTGCATTTGCTTGTACATTACATTCTTATGAATTAGACATCATTTATTTGCCTCTTACAGGTATCGATTCTTCTTCGCAGTAATA
>JAULCE010047332.1:0-13490 GCA_032359355.1 Macoma nasuta | reverse complement strand
ATTCTTGAACATCATATGTTTTCTCATTGAAGAAGTCCCGCCTTCTCTGTAAGCTTTATACCACACAAACTGCATTGGTTCTTGCTAGTATGAGGAAGTGTAAAGAATTTCCAAACATCGCTGTCTTCGAAGCGTCTGTCCATGTGTTTATTTTATGAAGGGGATAATCAATTCTAACATGTTTCTATACAAAAGCACGGGTACCCGTGGGTAATTGCTAGCTAGACGGGTACCCGGGTACAAAATGTGTACCCGTTTCAACCCTACTCTTAGTACCAAACAAACTATTGTTTGGAATTGATTTTTACTCAAAAGAAGATAATTGCAAACTTTTTGAAGCAGTTCAGAAATATATAAAATGTACTGAAAGGTGTCAGGTATAATTTCAAATACGCACATATGAAATTGTGTTGTCTTTGAGTCAATGACATATACATATATGTTGTGGACGGTAAAGAAAACTATAACATAACATGTTTTAATGTGTGCACTTGTACTCCCCTTTTCTAAGAATATCTGAACATTTGCTCCACACGTCTGAAAGCACCGTGTATCGGCACCAGCCCAAACCCGAAAACCAGAGCAAGATTCAAATTTTGAGCAAATGCTCCACTTTCATCAGGCCTTACAACGCAATTACACACATGTTTGTTTTATCTTCCAATTGTACTTAATAAATGCCATTTGCTTTGTAATTTTATTGGGAATACATGTAAGCTTAAAATAGTGAATGGAGAAAGGGTTATGTAACACTGAAAGGATTACAACTTACACAATTAATATAAATGTATAGTGTTAAAATTGCCATATTGTATCTGTATTATGAGTGGTGTACACTGCAGGGAGAGGGCCGTAACTAATGTTGGTAGAACTTTCAATCCCTTTCAATTTATATTGAATACAATATGCTTAAACTAAATTAGGGCAAGTATAGCAAAACTATACTTGGAGAGTGAATGTCAGAGAGCAAGGCATCGCGTGATAAGTCACGGCTTGCAAAACATAGACTCCCTGAAAAACGTAATGTCTCACCTCACTTCAGCATTGAAGGGATCAAAACCAAATAAGGCGTGTAGCTAACAAAATAAAGTCAGATGCAAAAAGACAGGGTGGCCATAACTGGACCATGAACAATCCGGTTTTGGCAGATATTTACCTTTATGCGTGTTACGGAATAAATTATGATGACATTTGCAAATAGCTTGGATCCCAATGGGACGCCGTGTGATACGGCGTCTCATTGGTGATCCATGCTGCTTGACATTTTAGCACAATGGTTATAGAGAATATTTTTAAAACCCGGAAAAATCCGGAGAATTGGTCGGACTGAAAAGAGGGACGCCTAGGAAACCTGTTCCTTGAAACAAACAAAAAAACAAAGAAAAACAAAGAATATGTTTCCAGACAAACATTTGCAACGAAATTGTCCAAAGTATCGCTAAGAAGACAGAAGTTATACCAAAAATAATTCAAATGAGAACACACACAATCCAGAAGATTTCCCAAGAGACTAGTGACTGATTGTAGTTCAGAGCCTGTCATTGCTCCTAAGAGGCCGAAACCAACAAACAATGTAACAACTGATGTGTTCAGTTTGAACCTCAAGCAGCCAGGCTAAATGTAAGATGGTATTTAACTTGCCAGAGTTCGTCGATGACCGTATCATTAAGAGTGGAGATGTGGTGTTTGAGATACAGGGGGAACTGAGGAAGTCGGACTTACTAGCAGGAAGATGATGACAGATAATATAGGGAATGTCATCACCAGTTAATGTTGCTCAAACCTTTTCAAGACTTGAGGTTGTTTTTTCGTTTTGTAATGGCAATTACCTGGACATTATTAACATATCTCAGATAGTAGTATTTTGTTTTACTTCATGAGGAACGCATTGACATAGAGGCTTTGTGGCGCAGTTGTCGCCAGAGGCTATAAAACGCCGTACATGCTTATCTTCTGTGCAGAAAGTGATTGATTCTTGTAGAGTGCATGTCGGTGAAAACAAAATAATATTACTGTTAAGCCAAGCGTCATGTTATATCGGCTCTGGTACTCCAAATTAAACACTGTCGAAATATAGATTAGGTGCTGAGAGTCTCGGAATAAAAGTAAACGGTGTAATGCGGTATCCAAAGGCATTTAATTCAGGTTTTACTACCGTCATATCGATGTTCTATGTCATTGACGTTAGCTTGGTAGTAAATATAATCTTCCAGATTGATGCTCTGTGTCACTAGATAGGTTTATAATCTAGCAGAAACGTAGCCTTGCAGATTGATGCTCTGCATTACTGGATATGCTTATACCGACCGTTATTTAGGTGTTACAGAACTAACGCAGGGTTTTGGGGATAAAGGAACTGCAGTCATTTTCAATAATTGAAACTCGTGATTTTAACGTTAATTATTTGTAAGCCTTAATCTTTGTCATAATCATTTTTATCTATTCACAGGCAAGGTAGCCCATAGGAAAATTCATATGATATAACGTGTGTCATACGGTTCGTGGGTGCGCCAAGTGTGGTGTGCTGTGTGTTGTGTGCTCGTCACCCTCCTTTTCAGCATCTACCACTGGCTAGCCTAGTGCAAAAAGAAGAGACGAGTGAGTAAGTCACCCCTGCTAGTACATAGCCTCGCCACAAACAAGCCCTATAGTGCCTTCTCGTGGCGACAAACATCAACTGAGTGCCCTGGAGTCTCAGGATGAACTACAAAGGTCTCGGGGGAGGTCTGTCCCTAGACATGCGGTGATTAGACCATGAATAGACCCTCAGCTATGGGTAAATAGCAAACCCAGCTATTGGCCAAATAATAGTCCCAACAGCGGAACGAAGGGAAAGAGAGGTTTGTGTCGCACTGATAATCTGCAAGCAGCTATGGGACAAAGCTTTTCTAACTGTCGTGAAGGCGGAGGAGGATAAACCTGTCACTAGGGTCAGTGACTGGGTAGAAGGTGCTCATCAGTCCTGTTAAGAAAAACTTTCTATGAGCCGGAAACTCAGAGGTAAAACCCGGGGGGATAGGTCCGTCAGCTTTGGTAGGCAACTATCCTTGGGGAGGAGGTCACCCTGAGTAAAAATCCTCAGCTACCGAAGTCGGAGTAGTGCCAGCCTGAAAGGACGTGGAAGAAAATCGGGCACTGCACGCATTAACCATTGTATGGCCGTACACTTATCTTTAGAAAGATGTGAGGTTGTCCTGCTTGCACTCAGCCAGGGTAGGACGGCACCGGGTCCCGAGCCTAGAAGGGACCCATTACATGCTATTGATTGCGGTTCTGATACTCCTGCCACGACTAGGGGAGGTCAGGGTAATGCTACTGGTCAGCAAAAGCCTCTTCGCATTGCACACTAGAATGCAAAAGGGGTTCGTCGCAAGAAATTGGAGCTTCAGAACTTCCTGAGGGAGAACAGGATAGACATATGTTGTATTCAGGAGGCGCATCTAACCAAAGACAGGATGTTCTTTGTCAGGGGTTACGAGCTCTACATACATGATCGTAAGGACAGGCCAAAGGGTGGAGTGCTCACTCTGGTTATGAGTAGCATTTCTTCGGTGGACACATCGGCCAGACGGGTCTGATACAGAGTCTATAACTGTGGGGGTCGTTCTCGGAGACAGACACCTGACAATTTTCAACATTTACAGCCAGCCTAGCAAGATAATTGAACTGCCATGTCTGCCACAGGATAAAGGAGATTAGATCGCTGTAGGCGACTTAAAAAGCCATTCCCGAGCTGGGGCTACAGTAATCTGAATGGCAAAGGTATAGAGGATGAGGACTGGATTGTAACAAATCGCATAGTACTCATCAACAGGCCAGAGGATCTATTCCAGGATATGGCACACCACAAGCAGTCATAAACTTGCTGTTGCCACTGATGGCATTCAGAAAATCACTGAGAGACAAGTATGTGCACAGCTTGGGGTCAGTGATCACAGGCTCATTATCCTTACAGTACAGAGACATGTAGGCGGAGAGGGCAAGCTTCCGCCTAGCTGGAAATACAAGAAGGCAGGCTGTGGCTTGTTCAGAAAGTTGACTGATGAGGGCACATCCAATATCAAGGTGGCAAGACTGGATGTGGACAGACGTACAGGTCCTCATTCACGCCACTCGTCACCTGATTGAGATGGACCAGCACGGCATCGATATGGTGCTTCTTACAGACTCTCTGTCAGCATTGCAGGCTCTTTCTGCTTGGCAGGCTGATGCCTCCATCAGGCAGCTTCGGGATGATATTGGCATCCTATCTCAGCATTGCAATGTGGTGCTTCAGTGGATTCCTGCACATGTGGTAATCCCTTTGAAATGACTCTGCGGACAAACTGACCAGGGAAGGTAGCAAAATGATGCAGCCCAACCCACCTGTCTCATACAGAGAGGCTAAGACTATGTTGAAAAGGAGTTTCAAGGCAGCATGGGGTGAAAGAAATGGAGGGTACAGCCAACCAGGACCACCGTCATATTTTGAAAAAGGCGTGAACAGACAACAATTTTCCGCATAAGGACAGGACACTGTGGTCTAAACATACACATGAAGAGTATGTGACTGGTTTACTCGGCAGCCTGCCAGTGTGGTGCAGAAGAACAGACACTATACCACCTCCTACAGGACTGTGAGCTCCTGGAGGAAGTTTGGGGTACTGACATCCTCTTACACACCAAACTATGGGATGATGCGGATCATTTACGGAAGACAGTGCATTTCGTCACCGCATCTGGAAAAAAGGTTTAAAACGGCCATGAAATATGGAACGCAAAAGAAGAAGAAGAATATAATATTACGGGCTCCCATTTATTTGCATAAGTTTGTAAACTTCAAACTGTCGTCATACATTGTCCATTTTTGAAAAACTTCTTTCACATTTGAAATTGTTGCAACAAGCTCTTTATTTAAAGGTCATGTTGTATTTTGGCGACGTTCCCTGTGATGTGGTTTTTACCTAGCTAGCAGACGACCATTAAACAAAAACCTGTGGGAGAAGGGAGCATTTGCTCATAATGAACATATGCTCCAGTTTCCACAATGTTTTCAAAGCCTCTTAAAGCTGGCGTTTTCTTTTCTCCCAGGTTATCTTCTTATTCATGATATACTTTCATTGTAAATGAGGCCTAAGATAACATGTGTAGTAAATGGTAAACGAATTGCACCTCATATGCTATCGTTAGATTCGCCCACAATTAAAGTGTCTGATTAACATTGACGCAATTGCCGGAGCATTTGCTCATTATTCATGTAAAAACGTGTCTTTCCCACATTGTTTTGAAAAGGTATCTGGTACAGAGGCACCAAAAGACGCTTCTATCGTGTATTAATGGTTAAGTGAGCGCTGGTTTTAACAGTTAAAATGCTTCCTAATTTCATGGTCAGTCACTTATACAGACTAGACTGTATCGAAAACAATAGTTTGCAAGTCTATGTTACACACAGAGTAGTTCTATAACCTGATCAGACACAATATTAGAAACATAAGAAACAATATTTTCCTCTACAACACTTAAGCCTTATCATCCCGCTCGCGACCATAGTGATATCATCAACTAGCTTGGCCCCGGATCAGACGCCGAGTTAACCCTTAGCCTGCTACGAAAACTGTCGTCTGCTAAAATATCGCCTGCTTCATTTTTAACTGTCGTCCGATTTTCTTCAAATTTGATGAACCTATTGCCTGACCGACAAACAATTTGGATCCAGATCAGACGCCGAGTTTCTCGGCGTCTGACCTGAATCCAAGCTGTTTGAATAATCACCATAGTCGCGAATAGCAGGCAAAGGGTTAATCGGCGTCTGATCCGACTTAAAGCTGTTTGACACTCGGGCAACAGTTTCACCAAATTTCAAACGAATCAAGCAAGGTTAAGAGATCAAGCAGACGATAATTCAGCGGACTATTTTATTGGGGGCAGGATAAGGGTTAACATGGCATATGATATATCCAGAGTAGAGTAGAAACTATATTTTCATAAAAGTTACTACTTAACCGTTAGCCTGCTGCTCACATGGTTGTTTTTCTTGAACCCTGGATTAGATGAAAATAGCTTGGGGTCTGATCTGTATCCAAGCTGTTTTGACACAAGGGCAATAGTTTCACAGAAGTTCAACAGAATGTAACGATGCTCAGAAATAAAGCAGACAAGAATTTAAACAGACCATAAGTCTCACAGCGACATGAGGGTTAAAGAGTAGCCATCACAAAATATAACTTAGTCTTAATCAAAGGAAAGATCGTGTTAAGACAAATATGAAGGTGAAAGAATTGTTGAAATCAGATTCCAAATAGTGAAGATATTGCAAATTAAAAGTGTGAATATAGGCCCTAGCTTGGAAAAATATGGCCAGAGCCGTTATTAATATGCAAAAGTGGCATAATAGAAAAGATTATTATCTGAACTTATTTTCAATACAAAAAGAATTTTTGGAACCCAAGAAATAAGTGTACAATACCGTAATTGGCAAAATTTTACTTGGCAACTTGTTAAACGAAAGGTTAAGTTGCACTTTGAAAAGTGGGCGTGGTATAATTTACATATCATGTACATCATTTTGGAAATTTTAAACATTCTTAACTTTTTATACATAATCTGATTTTCAAATCCTTTGTCTGTTGTAATTTATGCAACGAACTACATACATAGTGATACATAGTGATCCATCGATGTAGTGTAATCCCGGTTGGGCTTGTCGACATCCATCCCCTCAAGTACTCTATATTTATGTTCCAGCTTCCGGTTTGATGGTCGATTTTAGTACTAGTATGACGTATTCTCTAATATATCATACTAATATAGAATTTGTCCATTTTATAATGTTCATCTATTCGACATTTAAACTGGTTCACCGAATCACTTAACACTATATCCTCTGGAAGATTATTCCACTCATCAATACATCGATATGGGAAAGTGTTCAAGTGTACTTGATGTCTTGTTGCATCTTGGCTTCATTATTTTCATTATGACTTGTGTCCTCGTGTTGGATAGTCATTAAAGCCCACAAATTTATATTTATTGACGTTGTAGTCTTCATTTATGATTTTGAATAATGTAATTCCTGTCAACTTGTATTTAATTTTAGCAATATTTTTCCTTTAGATTGGTCCACATTATCCCATGTCCTAATGTTGAGTTTTATATACAGCTTTGTTCAAATATTTATCGGTTTTTTTTTGGCGAATAAACGAATATTCATAGGGGAAAAGTAAAATATAAACCAGCAAACAATGCGAAGGAAACTCCATTGACCATGGTTTGGTGTTGCTAGATTGTCTCCCCTTACCTGTTTGTAAAGTGTACCCGTGAAGAATATACCTGTGAAAATATTTCGGATTTCGGGCTCAGAACAACAACGAATCAAAGCTTCAGAATCCCGACCCTAACCCTAAACTCCATATCCCACATTTAGAATTGTCAGTCACAACGAAAGTATATAATGAATTGGAAAATCATCTAGGAGAGAGGGAAAACACCCATTTCGAATGGTTTTGAAAACATTGTTGAGAATGGAGTATATGCTCATTATGAGCAAATGCTCCATTTAATATCAACTGCTACTGATGCGTCAAAATGCGTATCTAAGGAGTAAATAGGGCTAATGGTATTTATCATAAACGTAGGCTATGTCTATTTCTATTAGAGATTAACCCCTTCACTGCTATGAATGCTTTGCACATGCGCAATACTTTGTCTACTTCCGCTTTAGACCTTACACATTCCCTCAATCTTTGGTAAAACCTTTGACCGAGTGTCAAACAGATTGGATCCAAATGAGACGCCGAGTTACTCGGCGTCTCATTCGGATCCAATCTGTTTGTATATATTATTACACTTGGGGTAGGGCAGTGAACGGGTTAACCCTTCTTACAAACAGAATGGCCGATTTAAGACAGTGTAATGAAATGAAGTAGATCTAAAACAAATGGTAACAAATTGTCCCCATCAGTAGTGTCAATTTAACCGTTAATCTGCTTATGCTTAAATATTGGCTTCCATGACGAACTATCGGTAACTTTGCATCTTACGTTGCATGTTAATTGATGAGTTTTAAAACAAACATAGTACCTTATTTGAAGTTACTTATAATTTAACTTAACCCTTCGCCTGCTGTTCGCGACTTAGGTGATGATTCAAACAGCTCGGCGTCTGATCTGGATTCAAGCTGTTTGCTACTCAGACAAAAGGCTCACTAAATTTAAAAAAAATATGACGATATTTAAAAATGAAGCAGACGACATTTTCAGCAGACGACAATTTTCGCAGCAGGCGAAGGGTCAAGGTATTTCTAAAAAAGGTATTTCCTAAAATATATACCAGTTAGTACTATTGATTCTCTATCTCTAACTATGTTTTCATATTTTTATCAAATAAATTTACTGGTTGCCAAGGCAACACGTTTGACCAATTGACTAAAATAATGTCAATTTTCACTACTTGTCATTGTAAATCACTATTTCTTACATGTCTGCTGTCACTTGGTCAATTATCGGATTTTGTTGGTTGCAATGATTGATCTTGTTCTTATTCATTTTCTTTTTAATATGGTTTGCAATGCAGTTCTGAGCTCATGCAATGCAGTTTATGGCCAATATGTGCTTGAGACTCGTAAACTGTAATGAATGTGCAAAACATAATGTATGCTCAGTTAGTTTTCACACGGACTTACATAGAAGTCCGTGGTGTTCACTAGTTTTCATCATCCTTATTAAATTGTTTGGCAGCTGTGTGTCCATGGAGTTCACATGTCCCTGGTATCACTCGTCCAGTGATATGATGTATTTTTTTTATTTTAAGCTCATTCATATGTATTATGCCAAGTACAGTTTTTCTGTATTGATTGTTTATTCCCACGCCATTAACAGGCCTTGATTTCATTTCAGTCAATATGTCATTTCCCATGCCGCTAGTTACAGGCCGTTGCCGCCATTCCGTCTGTTATTATTTGGCAATTATTTAGTTGATTCAATAATGATTTTCGGTTCAGTCCAATCTGTTTTATTTCGTTAGATTCAAGTTATTTATATGTTTCGAATATTTACTGTACGTTATTTTAGATTCAGTAAATTCAAGAGCTATAAGTCCATGATCGCGAGATCTTCATGTTCGTTCAATAAAATATTTCGTATTATAGGAAATACCAATAGGCATCCACGGAGTCACGTGATCAATACAATCTGTTGTTGTGGAGAAGTCGCCATTTTTACTGTCCTTGACTGAATTCTATCTTGACAGTTGGATTTAAGGATGATATGTTGGAAATTATGACAGCTCCGGCATATTCTATCGCAGCGATGTTTTGCTACAGATCCTTGACTTCAAATCAGACTGCAAGAGGGGAGTAGATATTGTCTGTCTTAGAAGTTAACGTCTTTTTTAGTTTTAATGGCAGGTAAAGTAGCCAAGGTTCAAGTTGCCAAGTTTCCTATGCACGAATTTAATGATGCGACATACGTAGACACACGCCCGTCTGGAGGCTGGAATATGGATGAAAATGATGTCCTTGATCAGCTTAGAGATCAGAGATTTCAGAGACGTGTGGAGATCTTGGAACAATTGTTGATTACTGTCAGAAGAAATGGTGGAAAATTGCCATTTTCTAACCAGCAAGCAATATTTAGAGGATTGGGATTAGCTCTTACAGATACAAACTGGGACGTCAGACTAAAATGTATTCAATTGATAAACGAAGTTGTTCCACAATTTGGAGATGGATTGGACACATGCATGCAGGAAGTAATGGGGAAACTGATTCCCAACATAGGAGAGAGCAAAATAACAGTACGAAGAGCTGTCATCCAAACATTGCATGTTTACATGAAATGTACGAATCATGTGCCGACATTACTTAGAGCCATCGTGTATTATGGGTTAGAAAATGAGGAAGCAAGAGTCAGAAAGGAATCCATTGTTGCTCTGCCTATGTTATTCACTCCCGAGTTTGCAAGGGAAAATTTCTTTGAAATAACTCAGTCACTGGCGAAAAAGCTTTTGGATACATCTGTTGAAGACAATTTGAGAGACTGTTCACTTACAACACTGGAAAAGATAAGAACTTTAGTTGGTGAAAGAGAGTTCAATAACTATCTACACAAGCTGTCCGCACCTTTGCGGCGATACTACTATCAGTTAACTGGCCAGTCGGAACCTGACAATGGAGAATCTACAAGCAGAAGCCAAGTTAGTAATGGACAGCAACCTAGCCACAGACAAGCGCCATTCTCAAAAGCTGGAAAAGGAAATAGTGGTAGTGGCCAAGCACATCATGTGGAATCCTTTGAATTTGGCATAATTCCTAGTCATGTAATGGGTCAGATAAATGATCAAGACAATTTTAAATTGAGATCAAAGGGTGTGGAAGAACTTAAGAATATTATGCATGACATAAGTGAAACATCAGCACAGAATGAACTTATGCCTCATATGTTATCCTTTATCAGTTTCCTGAATAACTTGTTAGATGACTCAAATTTTAAGATCACAACTGTGACATTGGAAATCTTGAGCATTCTTGTCGAAAAGTTGGGTAAGAATGTGAAACAGTACCTGAAACCATTGACATCTACTCTTACTAAAAGGATGGGTGACAACAAAATTGTTGTTAGACAAGCAGTGATGAAAGTTGCAACAAAAATGATGCAGAGCTATTCACCTAAACCAGTTCTGTCTGTGATATGTGAAAACCTTCATCATAAAAATTCCAAAGTGAGACAAGAGACACTAAATATTGTCATTGCAGCCTTGTTAACATTTCCAAGTTATGCATTTGATCTCCCACTTGTTTGTCGGATGGTTTCCCCTACACTGACTGATGTGAAACGTCAAGTTCGGCAAGGGGCCCTTGAATGTCTCTCGGTCATTGCACAAGCCATGGGCCCTGGCAGGCTCCAGCCCCTGGTTCAGGCAGTGGACCAGGTGGAACTTAGTACAGAAGGTGAGGGTGTAATGGGGGCAGTGCAAGCTCGTCTTGCAAGAAGACAGTTACCAAAGTTGAACAGTGAGGGTCTGGTGGAGTATGCAACGCCAGTACCTTCTTCAGCATCAACTCGTAGTTCTGCCAGTTTCCAGACACATGGTGCCGATATGGAATGGATTATGGGAGGGAGCTCTTCGCGTGTGTTATCTCGCTCAGACACCATGGAGTTGGAATCTATTAGTTCATCTTCGTGTCCCACGCCCACTGCAAATGTTCCAGACAGTAATGGACAAAATAGACCATACATGAGTGCTGGAAAAGGAAGGAAGAAGCTACCCTGGGAAGGAGAAAATATCAATGGACAGGTAAATTGAATATCACAAGAGTTTCTTTATGTCATCTGCAGTTAGAAGGGTGACACTTGGGATAGAAATCACTTTGACATTTTCTGTCTATTGTATCCACAGGGGGCTAGTACATAGGTCGTAAGGTGTAAAATTGGTGAAAATGCAAATCCACATATTATATGCTATAATATAGACAAGGGTTTCGACTCCGAAATCTTCGGTTTCCGGATACACTTTAAATCCTGCCCATTTTCTCGTAAATAAAAGCAACTTTTTCAAAAGTGTCGGTACTCCCGTGTAGCTATGACAATGCCCTTCCAAGAAATAATAACTTTTGGTACATTAACTTGAAGCAGTAACGAGGACTGACACTCGAATTCTACTGAAACATTCACTTTTGCTTAGTCGGCCAAGAAGTCGCAACACCAGGCTTCATCAGTAAACTCATCTTAATATGGTATGCAATGCTATCTAAACACTTGCTACCAACAAATACACATTAGAGCTTAGACTGACCGCGATAACTATGATCAATTCCGTCCGAAATCATATAACGAGCCGATCTTCTTGTCAAACTGTCGTTTCCCCTCACTAGCGGCCATGACAGGTTACGTGATTTATACTTAGCTGTTTCGTAAAGAGATTTCTGATTGGCTCTAGAAGTGGACCCGGCCAATCGGAAACCTCCTTTCGAACGTCTTGGTTTAAATCAGGTGACCTGTCATGCTCGCTAGCTAGGTGAAATTGAACGTTTGACCAGAAAATCAGCTCGTTATAGGATCCCGGGACGGAAATTGATCATAGTTATCGCGGTCAGTCTTAGCTCTTAGGTTTATTTGTTGGTAGCAAGTGCTTAATTAAATAGTTCTACATGCCTAATTAAGATGAGTTTAAAGATGAAGCCTGGTGTTGAGACTTCTCGGCCGACTCAGCATAAATGACTGATTCCATAGAATTCGAGCGTCAGTCCTCGCTACTGCTTCGGGTAAAGTACCTAAAGTTATTATTTTTTGAAAGGGAATTGTCATGGCTACACGAGAGTACCAACACTTTTGAAAAAGTTGCATTTATTTACGAGATAATGGTCAGGATTTAAAGAGTGTCTGGAAACCGAAGGTTTCGGAGTCGTAACCCTTGTCTATATTTGCATTTTTGGGCAATTTTACACCTTTAGACATACGTACTAGCCCCCTGTGATTGTATCAATTTTCCTTTTGTTGATTTTTAACCCTTTGGGTCGCCAAGTTTAAAGTTGTCGGTTGTAGCTGATTTTGGATAAAAAAAATTAAATGAAATAAAAAACTGAAATAATGAAATAAACTTTGGCTTTTCCGAAACCCTAATATTCGGAATATATTTTGTTGCAAAAAAAGTGAAGTCCCTGATCAGACGCCGCCTTCTAAGGCGGCGTCTGATCTGGGACTTCTCTTGTTTGCAATGTCGACGTGAGTCGCCTATGGCGGTGAAAGGGTTAGGCAATTCTGATTTCGGTCATTTTTTTCTGTCTTTGTGCTTTTTAGGCAGATTACACGTAGGCACCATGCAACCATAATTATTGGTGTGTCAAGTTTAATCTCATCGCAGATCAATACCCCCCGACTATGTTAGCATTCCTATTTGGCATGATCTCTTGTTAATACTGGAATTCTAAAATGGGTTTTTAAGTATGATAAAATCGAACCATATCAATCTGTGAGTTATTTATTTCTTCACATATATAAAACTGCACGAAACGTACAATGAGAAATAAAAACTGACGCCGCGTCGGATCAGGTGCGGCTTTCACTAAACGTCTCGAGCTGAAATCGTGCTCAAACTCAAAATTTCAATCTCAGATATTGAACCTTATTTTATTGCTACTGCACTGTAATTTCTACTGCCAGTGAAGCATGGAATGTTTCACTGGCAGTAGAAATAACAGTGCAGTAGCAATAAAAATAAATGAAAATCAAAAGTTGAAATTTTGAGATTGAGCACAATCTCAAGTCGAGAGGTTTAGTGAAAGCCGAGCCAGGGTCTAGATTGCTGTTCAGATACAAATGGTCCCGCTTTCATTAAACCCCTTAACTTCAAATTGCTCATTTAATTAAATTGGCACTGCACTTAAATTTTAACTGCTAGTGAAAATTCCGTCTTTTTTCACCGGCAGACAAAATTCTAGTAAAGTGGCAATAAAATAAAGGGAGAAATCTCAGTTTTCAGCTCGAGACGGTTTAGTGAAAACGGGATTTGGGGCC
>JAULCE010047221.1:0-13492 GCA_032359355.1 Macoma nasuta | reverse complement strand
TGGTGAGGTGGCATAAGGCATTAGGTTATTAAATGAAGATAGATTACAGGTTTTTTTCCATGAGTGTTTACGACCGTTGTTCATTTTCTCATTTAAAAAAGAGATATTACTAAGATTTTTATTTGAGTCGAAATATATACAAAGTATACATATTAACACGTTAAATACTACATATATATGTTTTAAAGTAAGGCGGCTTAACACTATCCTCCACAAGTTATCTTATACTAATCCGTAAGAAAAGAGTTTGATTAAAAAACCCGAAAATATAGGCAAATGAAAAATTCTTTGTTGAACTGGTTTATAAACATCGTAGGAAATGGAACATTTGCTCGTTACGAGCAAATGCTTCATTTCCTTCAATGTTTTCAAATGCCATCATATAGAGAGATGCAAACACGGGCTTCTGTGGAGGAATGATTAAAAAGTAGCAGGCAATCGAACCGGGGCGACTCGGAGTTATACGGTACATGTTAAGTTAATGAATTAATAGTAGAGTAAAAGAGACTGATGATATTCCCTTCCCTTACATAAAGCTAGTATTAAATTGATATTTACCTATACCTCGCATATCACGACCTTCTGCCAAAATTCGGATGCAGTCGGACACCGAGACACTTTATACATAGATCATAATCCGATATGTGTCTAATCCATTTTACCACCATATGCGACTAAATTCACCATTGAATCAGTGCAGTCCCTGATCAGACGCTAACTTAGAAGGCGGCTTCTTGGCAGAGATTTCACTGTTTGTTTGCCACACAATTTAGTCTAAAATTTAGGGTTCCGACGGTGAAATGGATAATAGTATTCTGGTCGTTACAATTACAGACTAAACGTATATAACTTTGAAGACTAATCCGGGATACTTCTGATAAAGGCATTTACAAAAAAAGAAGGAAGAAGGAAAGATAGGTCACTGGAAAGCCGACCTGATTATAACGATATATTTAGAAAGACGCTTTAGTCAAAACAGGGATCATATGTATGAAGTAGTACCTATACAATACCATTAATATAAACCATATATGCATTTTGATTGTTTATACGTTCAAAGTACGGTCACATGTACATATTGTCAATATATTTAAAAGAAATCCAGTGACATTTTGGCAAAATGGCACATATGTCTCTTGCTTAAGAGACCGGTGGTATGAATTTACATCTTATTCACGATGTAATATGAGAAACCAGAGAAATTGTTCCTGAATGAAAGCTCGTAATAAGACATGATTATATCAACTCTTCTGTTTTTAAAGTATTGAGAGTCGTAGTAATGTCATGTTATTTCTTGTTTATTACCAATTAAATGTATGCTAGTCACGATCTTAGTCTGCCATAAAACGCAAACTTATGCCTCTGCAACCAATGGATATTTTTCTGCCACTGTCGCCAAATAGTGCAGTTCAACATCAGCCGCCGCTTTTCCAAGGCGGCGTCTAATCAGTGACTTCAATTTTTGCTAAGTAAATAAATATGAGTGAGGGGATAACGGAAAGCCAGTTATTGGTCTGGGTTTCTTTTTATTTACTTTAAGAAGAATCTTATACATGTTGCAGGTGACAGGTATGCACTCTTTTCTACACCAAGTGCGTTTAGACTAATCCACAAGGAGGAAATCTGAAAAATGAGAATTTAGGCAAAAGAAGAAAACAACATTTTTGAATTGTATTGAAATGAGTGTAGGAAATGCTTTATGTCCTTAAGTGCTTGCAAAATAGCTGTAAGCTTAAAACTTTAGACTATTATTAATTTTAGGAGATAGCTAGCCAATATTCCCAACAAAAACTGGTGCTGATATATCACCATGCATTTATGTGTATTGAGTCAAGTCAATTAAAACTATTTTAACGAATTGATGGTTTGGTGAAGTTCTATCATCGTTAAACATGTAACGTTATCAGTTCAGCTCTAAACATGCATTTATTTGTTACAATTTTGCCTCAAGCACATTGAGAGTAATATCAAAAATTAAATATGTTTATTTTTCAACATGAGCAAATGTTCCAATGATCTGTAAAGGAGGATTAAAAAGGAATACTTTTAGAGTTAAAGGATATTGCATTTTTTGAACAGTGCATTTAGCTTTTTTATCAGTTGTTCGTAATTTGCTCAGTTGTTTGTGAATGGTTTTATTGAATGGTCACGGTGTAATTCTATTGCTGGCAATGACACATAACTGCCCGTCCTAATTGGCAATGGGACATTACAGTATAACCTGGGAATACCTCTCCTACCAGAATAGGGACTTAAAGTAAATTGAACACGTTTAATCCCATAAAAGTGTAGAGAACTGTTAAAAATAAACAATTGAAGGGATATGATCAATTTCTGAGGAAATCTCTGAGAGCGTCTTGTTGATTATGTGTGATTCGATATGATGATATAACTAAAGGAGAACAAATTGATCTGATAAAATATGTGATATTTGCACTCATAGAAAAGTAGTTTTTTCTTAAACACCAATTTGCTAAAGAGGCAGACACGTGTTGTTACATTACTCGACGATATTATAGCCAATGACTTTTGAAGTCAGTTACCCCTGATCAAGACAAAATAGCATTTCATAAATGTTCGTCACTTAGCCTCTGATATACGAAAAGCAAAACAAATCCCTACAGTATTAAGTATAAACGGACATTACTATTATTTTAATATGAAATGACCTTAGTACATATTTGAAACAACTTATATTTCCTAAATCGCCCCAAAATCCCCTCGAATTATGGAAACAAGGAACACTACTATTTCGAATAATCTAAATATTAGTCGTTCTAGCGCTTCAATATATTATATTTATACAATGGTCCAATATCGTGTGTATTTACAAGTCCGATTTGCGTTTGTCGTAGGAGTTCTCATCATGACGCTTTTTACTAAATTCAATATAAATGTCGGAGATTTGTTTCCCTATGACATCATCAGCAAATATTTAGCGTATAACCTATGATTATCACTTTCGATGGAAAAGCCTCAAAACAATTTACTGTAGGCCTGTTTGCAATAACAGCGCCTGTTTGCGCTTCTTTAGCAATTTATTACTAAAACAGTGTACAATGGTTTTCAAAACAATTAAAGCTGGAGTATTCCTTTTGCTTAGGTTTATATCATTTTCATCCGAAAATTTCGATAAAGTGAGCTATAAAAGAAAGAGAAAGCAAACGATGTAGTTCCATTAGACATTGACATGAAAGACGGCGGCTTATCTAGATCTTCACAGTTTGCAAAAATGCAATACAACTTATAGAGATTTCATTGAAACAAACGTTTTTTTCTAATTTTCGTAATTTTCCATTTCATTACAGTGTTTGATATATTGCTACTTGCAGCCTACATTTTTAAATTTACAATTTACGTCAAGAGAAATTCCCTCACGACACATCTGTGGTATGTACATTTGCCGGGTAGTAACCGAATAGTCATAACATAACAAATGTATGTACGCGTCTTAAGATGAACTTTGGACATAGCATGGTTGTGCCGAGTGTGTATTTCAAAATCACATTTGGACGAAATCTCATTTATTCTAATCGCACGTGCTCAAACATGAAAGGATTAAGTAACGAAGGCTCGCTTAAGCTACGGTCACATTAGACCCGCGTAGGCGCAGCGCACAAGTAAGGCAGTAACGTTTCATATGATAACATGTTTACTACGTTGGCCAATTCTACGTGGGAGTGGTCACATCACCTGCGTCAGTTCCAAAATATATATTCTTTAGAGGTATTCACATTGGCAGTGCGTGGGTAGTACGTGCGTGCTACCTGGTTGGTGAGTAGTTGATACGCGGGAAAAATGCACGAATCATATCATCTAGTGTTTATACCCTGCAGATTACGAAGCAATTTCGCAAGCACCCTCCCCCCGTACTCCAACGTGCCACCTAGCACCACCAACACTAAAGTCACGGGGTAGCCACGACATATCATCGCAGAGCAAACTTTATGCATGTCCAAGGTATCTCCACGTAGGAAGGGAAGGCTGCGCAGGATCAGGTGCGCAGTGCGCGCGGGCCATCCTCGAAGGGCCACGTTCAACCTCATACTCTCTTATTGGACCCCTTGCTACGACTACGTGGGTCGGATGTGACTAAGGCCCAAGTCTTGAACATATAACAATCAAAACGGGATTTAATCTTGAAACTATTTCAGCTCACTAATTGGTGGAAGACTAGTGCCAATTACTAAAATAATTAGCCATATAGTAATATTGTAAATTCGAAAACACGCCTTTCCTGAATTTGTAATCGAAACAACTTTGTTCCGTTCCTAATACATATCATCTCTTCGGAAAACTCGTTATAGTGGATACAGCTTGTAAATATCAAAGTCTTGAATTTGTCGTAACTAATGCCAAGCAATACAACGTGAGTTACCGAGTAGAAATAAACCATCCAAACAATTTCAAGCCAGGTCAGCCGCCGTGCCAGTCGATGTCCGGTACACTTTCACACTTGTTGACACCACGTAATAAATATCTAATTAAATGACAAATAATTTTTTTTATTCATATGCTAAACTGGAAAGTCTAACTTGTGTCTAACTGTAAAGGTATATCTTCATCTAAAATCATATATTACCGCAGTTCAAATTGAAATTTGAACTTCGGGTATTTCGAACTAGCAAAGATAGATCACCGACCGCGACATTTTGTGTTTTCACTATTATCTATCAAGGATGAAAAACAAACTACCCATTCCAATAACTTAACATTATACAATCGGATTGATGTATAAGGCCTTTGCTTATGTGTTTCCCCCTAAAGATAATAAACAGGGGAAATAGTGTTGTAATTTAGTATAAGAATTATATCTCCCGAGTACTTTAAAACACATATACAAAAAATAACACATATTTATAAGGTAAGATATTTATACGTTACCCAAATAAATAAAAATGCGAATCTATAAAACAATATTAATCAACTCAATTGCTCTCAACAAAGAGCAAAACATATTACCTGTATTCAAAGTTTACATTTATGTGCAGGATATGAAGCATTGATTTTGCAGATACCGTGTTTTGTTCAATGATAAAATATGTTCTGAAATCTCTATAAAGCTATTCAAATTTTATTACTTTCATTTTGATACGCAGAGTATTATTTTAGGGTTTTCTTACGTCTGTTTGAAATCAAATAGTGATACCTATAGTAATTCATGAACACAGTTGTACTCAAAGTTCAGTATTGAAGTTAGTACAATAAATAAGACAGAATGTTTTTAACTTTGAATGCAGTCTTATTGCAACAATTGCCTACATTATCGCTTTAACCCTTAGCCCGCTGTTCGCAACTAAGGTGATTATTCAAACAGCTTGGATCTAGATCAGACGCCGAGTAACTCGGCGTCTGATCTGGCTCCAAGCTGTTTGACACTTAGACAATAGGTTCAGCAAATTTCAAGACAACCTGACGATATTTAAAACTGAAGCAGACGACATTTTCAGCAGACGACAATTTTCGCAGCAGGCGAAGGGTTAATTACATGTCGTTTATCTTATGTCACTCTAGTTACCGAGCAGGATCAGAAGTGCCTACTCAAAAGTGTAATATCCGAGGTCTACACTTACTCGACGTTTAAACATGAACATTCTGTTCATTCACTTTCAACTGTAAGGCAATATATATCGTAATTTATAAGGCGCTGATCACATGAGATTATTAGTCATGGTTTGTTGGTTCTTACTTGAGGATAAGGGACCGTAAGCTTTTGCTTTTAATTCAAGCTAGCCGTGTGTTTGTGCAACATACATGTCACCACCAGGTTTTGTTTTTATTTCAGCGTCTATTATTTTGTTACTATAAAAGCCTGTACCCCACCAATAATTTTATATGCTATCATACGAACGTCACATCAGTCATTCGATACAATCTTATTGTTTAACACTCAGAACTGACTTTTTATTTACCATATCAAGCTGAGTTTTGTCTCAGTCTTAGCATTTTAGTTGTTGATTTTCGACTGAATTTCGTAATTACTTTATTTGGACGCAGTGTAAAAATCACATTTTCTTTGTCGGATAATACGTTTACGCCGTTAACAAGGAAATTGCGGTCGACATTTGAAATTGAGCAGGATTAGTAAAAGCCGGACAAAATACAATCTTTAAACATATTCAATAGCAATTGAATCCGTAAAAGCTTGTACAAATAATTTTTCTCGCCAGCTTTTTTATGTAATTGGGTTATATCTGCTCGCTTTAAATTCGTGTATACCACTTAATCAGATTGTTTGAACTGTGAGTAAAATGTTAAATGTAATTGTCAAGGCAGAGTAACATATCTGACACTTCATTTTTCACTTCTGATTCGATGTTTGTGGTGTTCTTTTGCATTGTGTTTTAAGATCTCGATAAATTTCGACTGTGCAGGCATAATCTTGAAGCATATCATATGTTTAAAACATGACAGTTTGATTCTCATTATTAGCAGTTTTATTACCCACTTCAATAATTAATCTTTTTGTCAGAAAACAAAATGAACCCATTAACAATGGTTATTCTTAATTACTTCTATTTGTTAGATTTTCTAATATTCCCGGCAAAATAGGTATTGTGAAATATGTAAAAATATAAAAAGGGGGGGGGGTTACGATCAGGACGACACTACAGAGGGAGATCGGTAATAGAACCCGTATTGAACCGCAGCTACAATATGCCAGCATACCCTTCTATCCGCAACTCTTGGGAAATTCATTAGAAGAAGAAAGCGCTTTGTTCTTCTTTTTTGTTTTGCTTCTTGATGACAAAGCTGCAAATTGGAGAAAAAAAACCGTGAGAAGACGGAGGTGGAGATTTTGTTATGTCAGCAACGAGTTCTCGTACCAAATCATGCACACATGTACATGTCTTCCAATATTTGACTGCTAACACCTTTGGACATAAGCAAACACCTGTGACTATTATAACATGTATGTATTATGAATAGAAAATCGCTGAACAACGTATAAACAGGGATCGACATTAGTTATTGACATTAATAATATATTCAACGGCGAAACAGCCGTGCCAATATCATATTTGATTTCATTTCATTCGAGTAGATAGTGAATCAAATCAACCAGGCCGTATCCATTCTTTATTATGTGAAAAGTATGGTTTCTGAGAGTTTGGACAGGTTTGTACGCAGTATGTAAACCGCCACCGAAGCGAAACTGATAAAATATTTAATTTAATTAGTTTCAGTACTGTAGGCATTGTTTATCTATTTCTGCTATGTCGTTTATTGGTCACGGTCTGTGTTTTTTTTTAAATATTCCTATATGAGAAAATGTTCGGATTACATTAACCCTTAGCCTATCGCCAAAAAAGTCTGGTTGATCACTTAACCTTATTCGATACGTTTGAATTTTGGTGAAACTGTCGCCTGAGTGTCGAACAGCTTGGATCTGTACCAAACGCCGTGTCCAAGCTGGTTGACGACACCCCTGTTGTCACAAACAGTGTGATTGGGTTCTTCCAGTGTGCATGTACAGTTTATGCCTGGAATAAAAGCTTATGGTAGTGTTTATGGTTCACGTCCTGTATTCAGCCAGACGTAGCGAAGTGATATTGATAATGCACACTGGTATTAAGCTGACGGTTGTATCGCTTCGCTAAGATTCAGTGCCTTTTCGGCTGCGATTGATAAGACAGTTGGACCGATACAAAAATATCTGAAGATGCGAGTTATAAGCCAGATGATGCGGTTTGTTAGATTTGAACTAGCTCATACGACAAACAGTCGCCGTGCATACGAATTAAAATCATTCTTAAATTGGCTCCGATTCCGGATTCAATTTAATAACTTTCTTTGTATTTGCTGTAGGGGAGACGTGATAATATAAACAACACTATTGCTGAAAAAAAAATTGTGTTGTCGGCTAGAAAAAGGTCACTTACGACATTGCAAAAATATGTAGACCGAACTCAGCTGCTTAAATTTAAGAGCGATGACCAATAAGAGACTGCGATGTTTGAATTGGTGAAGCCAGCTCTTTTTTGATATAAATTCTTCTACAAATAGTGTAAATACTAATCAGACACCGCGTTTCAAATGCGGTGTCGATCTGAATCAACACTGTTGCAATGGTGAAAGGGTCGCTATAGAAGCCGACGACCTAATTAATGTTAGTATTCTTCAGTGTTTCCCATACACTCATAGTATGCTAAAATGAAAAAAGCAAACTTTAGGACAGACACACAGTTTGACTCGTCCACCGCGAAATTGTTGTCTGCTCAAATTTTCTCAAATAGTACTGACATTAATAAAGTTTGCTTTGAATTTGTGTCTGAATATCATCCGGTATTAAAGCTGTTTGCATGCGTGTATATTAGTATGCTTACGGTATGCTTGCTAGTTAGGAATACACTTATGCACGTCATACTCGGCAGAAAATACATATGCAGAGCCAATTCAGTCTGATAAGCACCATTATATTGTAGCTTAAAATAAATCTAGGTTCGTCAAGTGGCCCTAGATCGATATCAGATCAATCTTCTGAGAGCTTTGTGATGATTTATTGTGATCCGTCATGACAGAAAGGCTTCTTGTTGCATTCTATATTCTGTTGGTAAACCATAGCAGTGTACAAGTAGTGGTAAAATTTCTACAGTAATGTCACTTTAATCCTTTACTCCTCATGTAATGTAGACTTACCTACATGGAAATAATCTGATGAAATGGATGCATATCTTAAAGCAAGGGCAATTTCAATTTTGAATAGGTATGAAAATATTGTGAAAAATGACGCATTTGCTCAATATGAGCAAATGCGCCATTTCCCGCAATATTTTTAAAAGTTATCTGATATTGAGGCGCTTCTGCGGAGTAGATGGTTAAGTTATTAATTTCATTGGCGGTTTTTACTGAATTTGCTCCGATTCACTGTCTGATCGGTTACGGTTAAGTATGGCGTATATGCCTGCACTGTGTTTAACTCTTAAAAACTACATGATGCGAATGCTTGATTTTAATACCACTTGTCGCACTTAAAAACACTTTGTTATGTGTGTTGTTTTAGTTTAGAAACATGAACGAAAAACACTCGCTTCGGAAACGGTATTTCTTACTCAATTTGGTTCTAATTCCGGTTTTAGGATAACTTTTTTCCGTCCTATACTACAATCGTGTGTGTTTGTATTTACCGATTTCCGACTTCAAAACATTCGGTCATCACTAGTATCAGATAAAGAAATAACGATAGATAAATATCCTGTTACACTTTCGACACCTTTAAATGTTTCATGTGCCTGAATTTTGTTTAAAATCACTTGAGGCCCCCGATCAGACAATGCCTGTCTAATCTTGCAATGAGACGTTAATGTGACATTTGTGCCTAAGTCAAAACAAAATCTGCCCTGTTATAACGTGTATTCTTCTAAAATCATTTAAAATCTATATGTGTATACATTAAATTGAACTATATAAAACATTTGTTGATACGACACATTACGACAAGGAACTCCTAGTTCCTTCTTAAACTTAGTTCGTGATTTTTGGAGGAAACTCACGTCATGTCAAAGGCAATCCAACTGCAGCCTGTTATATCGTCAACCAAATTATTTTCAGTATTTAATCCGCTAATATTTCTTCGACGGAATATTTCGAGTGTGATCTTCGGATATACATACTGACAGCTTCAATGCCCCTTAGAAGTGTCTTTGTTCTGAACATAATGCATTAAGCTTTATGTATAACGGAACATCGAGGCAAGCGTTTTGTTGAAGTAATGACCTCTTATACGTTTAGACACAAGAGTGAAGATACACGGTGGAGCGCTAGTCATTTAGTACGTTGCTAATGTAAAGTGACAGCTCCGACATGACGTGTGTATTACAATAGTCCAACCAACGTCATCAGGGACACTGTGGTCTACCATTGATCAACAACTTTCTCTGAGAAAATGTTGCCTAAACATCATATAAAACTGAACCTTCACACGCTATTTACAACATTATGTAGTCCTGCGATAGAATTTTTAGAAAACACAATACCTATTTTTATCAATCTTACGTTTGTCGTGCTAAAATTGATATAATGCGCAATACACCTCATAGATGAATACAATGTAAGCTACGCTTTTAAAACTATCGTTTGGAAAAAGGCACAAGTTATGTTTTCTTTAAAGATCTTATCACGATGGGGTTAAACTATTATGAGCCAGATCAAAGGCCGTGTAACTTGATTTGGTATCAAACAGTCTTGAAGAATTTCAGTGATTAGTTATACACATGCGTTTTTGTACAGACAGGTGGTTCTACCAGCGAAAGTGTGTTCATTAGTGTTGCAGACATTCCTGTCGTTTCCATTATGCTTGACCTCAGTATACATCTGCCAGCGTTAAAAGTAACTGCATGAACTGTGAATCTGATGAAATACTCTCCAGAAGGTCATATCTTACGTCGTATATGCGCCCCGCTTTTAAAGGAAATAAGCAATACGATATCAAAAGAAAGGGAACTATCGGATGTTTGTATGCAAAAATGATATTTATTTTCCAGAAATAGTGTTTTGCAAATGTTCGGCATCATTATGCTATTATTGAAAAAATGACACTTAATTATGCTAAATGCAAAGTTTCTATGTTTGTAAGGAATAACTAAAGTGCATGCAATCGTTTTTGAGAGTTTTAGACACCTTAATCATTGCGGACATCTTAATGAGTCCTAAACAATTAAATATGTATCCTCCAAACGGTACAAATGACACAAAGCAAACAGGTATAGCCACTTACTAAAAGCTGTCTCTGATCTAGGGAGTCACGTTTGCTAGATATGTCATTTGCAATATTTCTCATCCACAAACATTATGAGCACATGCTCAATATCTTACTATGTTTCAAGTATAACCTGTTACAAATACTTCAAATGGCGCTTCCATGTTTTACAAATAAAGCGTCAAACAACAAATACAATTGAACTGAACAAACACGTATGTGAACTTATTGGTATGACGTAATATCATGCTATTTAAATCTTCAACAAGTCCCTTGCGACAATCTCACATGTGACACCAACAGTGTAACGATAAAAAATGTAGATTTTGCAAAAAATTTAGGCGATGGATAGGAAATTCAACAGCTGCATAAAATGTATACAGTTTGCATGCAACGTTTACCCCACAGTTAAGCGTTTACCTTATGGAAACGCGTTTTCACACCTATTTAGCACATGACCTTTGAAAAAATTGTTGGAAATGGAACAGTTGCTTGTTGTTTCTGCAATGAAAATCATTCAAAATTAGCATTTTAATTTTCCATTCGTTATTCATCCGTTTCATTATAGGCTTTCATTGAGGATTACTCTATATTTAGCATATAAGGTATCGGGTTAAACATGAAATGATTGGCTCTTTATTTTACTTTTTGATAATGTCATAATTCACGTCATAATTTTAGCGGCACTGCTGGATTTATATTGTTAACAAGCTGTACTGGTTTAAGAAAACGTAACATAATTCGATATTTAACTGTTTAAACCTGTTTGCTATAAGACGTGTCAGTCAGTTTATACTTTGATGAAATACCGGAACATCGATGAGATATATTGCCGGTTTGGTTTTCTCAATTTTGTTTTTCAAAAGCAACCACATGCTCCTGAACGTTACATTGTTCAAATGCTCAATAACCCTTCGCTGCATGTACGCGCTATAGCAGAAAATTACTGTAGGCTTTATATTAAATGTAGCATTTGCTCGTTACGGGCAAGTGCTCTTTTCTCTACAATATTTTCAAGCTACCTGCTACAGAGATATCAAAAGGCTTACCGTTGGAATAAATACTTAAAGCTTTCCAAAGAGATAAGACATCAACCAGTTGTCATTTGAAACATAACACTTCTGATTTTGATATGAATTGCATGCAGTGGTAGCGAACACATGTACTGTTGACTCTTATGAGAAGCAATAAGTGTAGAAACATTACCTTTTTGAACCGGTTCTTAACGGAAACCTAAACGGCATCGAATCGGTGAAAAACCAGTCAATCCGTATTGGTAATGTATAATTTCACCCTTTCATACACAGAAGAGCCCTTTAGAGCCTCTGAATTGATGGCTATTGAAACAGTGTAGGAAATGGAGCATTTACTCGTGGTGAGCAAATGCTCCATTTCCTACAAAGATTTATATACATTTAAAACAGAACAATATTTCTTTTACCTAAAAGTTTTCATCAGATTCTTTCCTTGTGAATAATTTTAAAACCAGCTCGTGAAGGAAAGGATAAAACGGTAAAAATACGTCTCCAACGCTATATACACACTTTATATAAATAGTGTTTTTATCAAATTTCTGTCATGTTATATTAAACAAGTTTCAGAAAATCTTATAATTTTCTCTCAGCAGTATAGCGTAAATATCTGTACTAAATTATATCCGAGCATGCACTATTTGGTGTCGTAAACACGTGGCAATGTATCAGCGCGCTTGTTGACAACAATTTAATTAAACATAATTATACCTGCGACCCTCGGCTGCAGCTAACATGTTTACTGTCTTGTTTTTAGTGAAAACAATCACATTTCTAACTTCGAGTTATTCGAAATATTACAAAAAGCAACGTTAATACGATTCAACAAATAAACAAACTGTTTTCGGTATAGACGTTATTTCGATTAAACAATTGTTGGTCGTAACCGCGTTCGAGGTTTTGTTGCAATTCTCACAAGCTTTATTTTGCACAGCAACGCTTAATTCTAATCAATGACACGCATTGTGCATCAGATACTAAACAAAACGAAATTTTATGCCTCCTACGAGCAATGTCAGCAACACGTTTAAGTATCAGGTAAAGGATTGGTAGGTCGTCAACTCTAAATAGAAGACAATTTAATATGTCTTTATAATTTAATTACGATCTTGCATCTGACATGGTAGTATGCGATGAACACGTGCGCACTTCATTCTCGTAAAGTTTTGTAAAGCCGTGCGTGATATACGTCAGAATCTAGTGCAACTCTTTTATTGGAAACGTTTGTCTTACAGTTAAAATGCTAACGCAACGCAAACGCAATGCAGGCGTATACAGTTATCAGTGATGAGCGTTTAACACAATAGTTGGTAACAATAGTTTGTCTATGACTGTATTCAGTGCACCATACGTTAAGATATTTTCTTTTCAGAATATTCAATGTTAAAACGTCACGGAAAGCACTTTTTCGCCTTTCGGTTTCCGAATATTTTTATTGATTTCGTTGTGCTTGTCAAATTAAAACTGGTAAATTTTAATATAAAAGTGTTGATGTAGACTCTAATTAGGCCATAATTTTGGGGTAAAATACATGTTGCAAAAGTCAGACTGGTAATAATTGGAATAGACCTACGATAAAATGTATTAAAGTCGAAAAGTAAAAAAAAGACAATTACGATTCTCATATATGATACGTGACGCTTTTTTAATGTATATCCAACCCGATCTTTTTAAATATGCAGAAACAAGCCGTGTGGAAATACACACAATAAACTAGAAAGTAAGGTCTTGCAGGACACACCACATACACCACAACCCGCCC
>JAULCE010046999.1:0-13495 GCA_032359355.1 Macoma nasuta | reverse complement strand
CAGGCGAAGGGTTAAAATGATACCTCATTTATAGAAATTGAATAAGAAGTTTTGTGAAGAAGCCTGAAGCATCCATGACAAGTTGGGATTGTAAGATTTATCAGAAAATTCACCCTTTTTGAGGTTTGAATCAATACTATTCAAGTTCTTTTGATCACATGGAAAACAATTAGAATTAGGCATTCGCTCATAACTTCATCTTAACATGGTTCCAAATTCATAGAAATATGATGACGGATAAAAAAGTTTTTGCATTGAAATAAGTCTGCTGGGTGATATTCTGGACATTTCCTTCACTGTGGTTATTCAGTTTCTTATCATTGTATTCAAGAGATACTCGCGTATATAAAAAGTCGAAAAAAAGTATGGTAACATGAATAATTATATTTATTTCTTATTTGAAGTTATGTCAACATCAAACGTATGAAATCTGAATAAGTTCTTATAAGTAATTTATATGAAATTTTCAAAATATATGTGCTAGTGTTGATAGAAAAACGCAGATGTCCGTTTTAGGGCGGCGTTTTCTGTAGCGGACCATGTAACATTTTGTTATCAATACTGTAAACACAGGATGTTAAGCTCTATATTACAAATGCCATAATATCTGCAAATACACTTTTTTACTCATATAAGCAGGTATTAGATAATTGTTCATCATTTTTAGGCCAATGGAGGCATTATAAGACAAGGTTTTGAACAAATTTTAATTTTATTTTGAGGCATCAATCTTTGGGGTAGGGTTATATTTTAAATTATAGTTCAAAAACTAGTACGGTGACCTACTGATGTTGTATATTTTCTGAATGGAAACGGAACAAATATCATAAATAAAGAGTATAAACTTCTTATTGTTAGAAATTTGTCATTTTTGTGGAAAATTTGTCTCGAAAAAGTAATTTTTCTGTCTCCGATAACAGTCTCTGTATAACTTGTGCATGATGCATTTTCTGCAAATTGTACGAATTATTCAAAATGGTTGATTTAATTTGAATCTTGTTTTATCAGTAAATAAGATACTACGTATAAAACTACTGAAAATTGAAAATTCGTAGAGAAATACACATATTAGAAATTACTTAGAATTCTTTATTTTGTGCTTAGGAAGCATCAAAACATGCACCGCACGCCACATTTTCACCAGACTGTACACAAAAATTTCATATGGTGACCCCATGATTTCTTTTTACATTTAAAATTACAAATGTAGAACAATTTAATGGTCATAATGGCAAACTTTAAATTAATTCTTAGTGCAAATTCATTTGGGCGAATATATATTTAATTGCATAGCCAACTTATCTATATTGGCGGCCTTGTCTAGAGTTTTATCCATCTTGTTTGAGTCAAAAAGTAATAGCTTTAAATACATCTGCGTTGTTTAAAAAGAAGTATCTAGACAGTTGTTAAAGACATATAGACCAAAACCATAAACCGCATACTCATTCTTAACAGATTCTTAACGGCTTACAGTAAGAGCGAACCTATACCAGATACCATAAAGTGTGATCAAAAGATGGCCGTTCGCGTTCAATACTTATTTAAAAACAATCACCAGGTTATTTGTACTCACATATCAGATGCTTTAACTTCACTGGAATTGTCTCCGTATTTGCAGTTTCTGCCACTGTAACACAGGAAAACACGAACTTGAGAAAAAATAACAAAATTATATGTTTTACACTAATCAATGGTCGTGCCGCTATAATCATTGCCACTGAATGACATGCCTGTTGAATCAACACATTCATAAAGTTTGCCCTCTTTGCAACATGCCATCGTTTCAAATAGTTTATCAAGAAACACACTTTTTGTGTATTATGCTAGTGCGAAATGGCAATATTTTACCATTTGAGAACTTTTCAGAAGTAATTTTAGAAGACCTCTGAGGCAAGTTGGATGCACAGATATGGAACTCTTTATTGTGGTATCTCGTCAAACTTATTTAAGTATGCCAAGATTGTGAGAGCTACTTGAAGCTATTTGACTCATTTTTAAGCATTTCCACAGAGAGGTCTACTATATGAACTGATTCCATAAAAGCATGCTCATACCAACAAATGATGAAGAACAAACATCAGATGATTCCCTCAGGTGCTAACTGACCGCGTTCTACAACGTATACAACATACTGATTTATGCTCCGAACAAGAAAAAGTAACAAAGAGCAATAACTCCATAATTAAGCAAATTAGAGTTATGGTCATTGTGCACTGCACCCCACCTCATCAAGATGTACTTATATATCAAAAATGGTTTTAATCCATGTACAGTTCAAGAGTTATGCTCCGGTGAAGAAAGTGTTACTGACGAGCAGAGAGACGGAAACATAACAAAGGACAATAACTCCGTAATTAAGCAAATCAGAGTTATGGCTATTGTGTCCTCCACTCCTCCTCAGCAAGATGTACTTATATACTAAATTTTGCTTAAATCAAATGTACAGTTCAAGACTTATGCTTCTACAAAAAAGTGTTACGGACGGATAGACAGACGGAAGGACAGACGGAAGGACGGAAGGACGGACAGACGGAGGCTATTCCTATAATCGCCACTCCGCTTCGCGGTGCGGATTAATAATATTGATAAAATAATAAACAAAATTACTTACACCTAATGTTAGAAGTAAGTTATTTTAACTGTATGACGTTTTTAAAAAAATCTGTCGATTAAAGTTTATTGTATAAAATACACAAATGTGTTTTATCAGATGAAAATATCTTGCGGATTTTCATAAATATATAGCATAATTTACCCAGTATGTTTATCTGTGAGCGACCTTTTGAAGAAAAACGTATCGATATTTATATATCAGCAGCAGTGGTATCCCATATATAACTCTAATCGATTAGAACATAGCGCGTTATTTAAACAATCATTCCAACGATGGAACATCTATAGGTACAGTAATAGAAAACAAATACAATATGTCGTCGGTGTTCTGCGAAAACATCGTATCTGCCTCTTTGATAAATCGGTAGTTACGCTGATCGTCGGTGTTAGTCAAAACACGTATGTGCTATTTTTGCTAATGGAATATACGTGATTTTAGAAGAAAATGTCGGTGTTCTTCTAAAACAATATTGAATTACAATATATCTACCATGACCAGTGAAACAGCATGGGATGAATTTGAATATTGTACAAACATAACATCATTTCAACGAAGTATGTATAAGTAGAGAGTGCTAAGAAGAATATGTTTCATTGGTCATTGCCGCTCATTGCTGAATAAGACTGATTTTGTTAACTAACCTTCTAATAAACCTAACATTAGTGTCAGTACTTTGATTAAATACACTCATACTTACTATGTCAGTTTGTTCAGAAAATACATTATTATTTAGTTTTATTATATACCTTGTTGAAGAAGAATTTTAACAGAAAGTGTATCACGATACATGTATGTGTGTTAATGTTTAGTTCACTTGGTTTTTCCGCAAACGTATTTTTGTAGTTTATGTTTGCTTTTTGCTACAAATCTGTTTTTATTTACTGCAATAAGATAAATTAAAATGATTGCAGAAGCAGGCATTTTAAAGTTCTTTCGAATAAACGTGCATTAATCGCGTAGGATATTTTCAAATACATGTATGTAAACATTACGTATTATTCATTTGAGGTAAATCTGAAGTGTATGATGAACACACACTTGAATGCCATCACAGGTAAAGGACCACGCTTTCGGTAAACTTTTCTAGGCTTTGAGCTCAATTGAGCAATAAAGACGTTTTTGCCTTTAATTGTTTTGTCACTGCACTAACACTTCGACTACTAGTGCAAAATGACAGTTTCGAAACTAAACTTGAATTATAGTGTTGAGGCAATTAAATTTGTGCGATCTCGATTTGATACCGTTATGATCGACGTGCAAAAAGAAACTCATGAACTTTCCCAGTGTAATTTGCTTTGTTGGGTCGACTTAACCCTTTCACAGTTATAGGCGACTTAAATCGACATTGCTCTCCTTAGAAGGCGGCGTCTGATAAGGGACTTAACCTGTACGCAATAAAATTTATTCCGAATATTAAAGGCGGTGTCCCTACAACTTTAAATTGTTTCCAATGATCCATTTTATAAAACATTTGAAACGATTCATTTCTGCCATGGCAAAATCTCATAATTTTACATGTTCATATTGGGTCATATTGGTCAGGCGTACATTTTTTGTAATTTTGCAATGTTATATTTAGACATTCTACATGGACATTGCCTCTAGATACTTATAAAGATTAGTTCTAGTGTGCGTATCATATTGTTTGTCTTCCGGATAAAAAATAATGTCGCCCTTTTATTTCGCAAATGCTGATAAATTGACGCAAATTTCTACCGTAAATTTTCATATTGTTTCCGTTATAGGTGTTTATTAAGCATTTCATGCACTTTTCATCAACATTTTTAAACTAATTTCCATTGTTTTGACACCCCTTCTAGGTTTCGGAAAAGCCAAAGTATAGTTATGTTATTTATTTTGTTAAAATATTTGATCCAAAACCAGGCGGCAAAAGTGTTTAATACAAGTGCTTGTGATTAGACGTTATTTCTGAGGACTTTAATTAACGGACAAAAATATAGATAAATACTAAATATTAATGTCAACACTTACAAGCCATGTATGGTCCTTTAATATTTCTTCAAAACAGTTAAAATTCGTACGTTTTCACAAAAATGTAACAATATAAATATGATTAAAACGTAAATTTATTGAATTAGAGACCGTTTGTAACTGAACATGAACCCTACGAATACATTCAGTGATAATTGTGATTGTTGGATTTAAATATCTGATCATTAATGACTGATTAAGTGGTGAGCATCAGTACGAGATTTCCAACCACACGGCATTAGAAACAGTGTGGATCCGGACTAGCAGTGACGTCTACGGCTCATCAGTTCTGAGTGATTTGTTTCCTACCACGAAATGCATTGTTTTCAACATGAAAGCTGATTAACCCTTTCGCCGCCATAAGCGACATTAGTCAACATTACAAAACAGTGAAGTCAGATCAGACGCCGCATTAGAAGGCGGCATCTGATCTGGGACTTCACATTTTTACAACAATATCTATTCTGAATATTACAATTTCGGAAAAGTCAAATGTTCTTAAATCATTTCTGATTTTTATTTCATAAAAATATTAAATCTGAAACTTGTAGCAGACGACGGTTTTAAATTTGGCGCCGAAAGGGTTAAGCACTACATTCAGTGATGCATACTTATGTTTGGAATCGACAGCAGTGCTTTTGCTGACAAATGCTGACACTTAATTTGACATGACAGAAGAAGGGTTTCGGCAAAACGTATACATCTTTATTAATTTATCAAAGCCTCAGAAAAGGCATGCATTTTAAATATTCTTAAACAAAATCCTATGTTTTGACCACTCATTGGCACTTTTCAGGGTGGATGTGGTGAGTGGTCTCAGTGTATGATGAGGTGGACAACGAACATTTGTACGAGTTATCTATTTCCCCAACTCAACATGCTTTTTTAAGACTCGTCTACATGTAAATAATCTTATGAAAATAATGGATAGCTAGGTAAAAGGAAAATAATTTTGAAAATGCCTTTGAATTGCATTTTAACTGTTTCGAAAATAATGTGGAAAAGTTCCATTTCCCAATATGTTGTCAAAAGTGGTGTGCTGCATACGTGCTAAAAGACGGCACTTCTAAGGAGTAAATGGTTCAAAGAGCCTTTTTACTAATGGTCAATGGTTTGTCATACTCTAGGTGTTTTGTGGAAGGAGAATGTTAGCATTTGAAAAACGCTGATAATTATAAAACGGGAACAAATCAGGAGTTGGATTTTTAAGTGTTATCTTGATCGAACCTTGTATGAGTTCTTCTCTCAGTTCTTTGGTTGAATATTTTACTACATCAACATCCTCTCTCAGTGTTTTAAGCTGGTTGCAATGATCAGCCACAACACCTTCCAACTGTTCATGTATGACCTTCCATGACTCTTTTATTGCCTGCAGTTCTATCTCCTTGTCAGGTTCAATAGGCGCCTCTTTTAGCTCGTCAATACGAGCTTTCAAGTCTGGTACATTTGACCCAAGTCGCAGTAGTATCTGTTAATAATCATGATAATAATATTAACTAGAGGAGTTGTTTTCGAGTAAAGTGTAAAATTTAAAAAAGAGAAAAACAGAGAGACAAATATTTATGAATTCATAATCATTGTGGCATTTTTACTCCTATCAAGTTTGATGTATTCATAATCAAATTCCATACAGCAGTTGTCATGTTATGCTCTTGACAAGAAAAAGTATTAAAGGGCAATAACACGGTAATAAGGTAAATTTGAGATGGTTCCTATACACTGCATTTTTTCTCATTGAGTTTTATTATTGTATAAAGTTTAATCGAATTCCATCCAGTTGTTTTCATGGTATGCTCCAGACAAGAAAAAGAATCAAAGGGCAATAACTGAGTAAAAAGGCAAATCAGAGTTATGGTCTGTATACTGTACCTTCTCTTATAGAGCTTTACCATTGTATGAAAATTTATCAAAATTCCACCCAGTAGTTTCCATGGTATGCTCAAGACAAGACAAAGTAACAAAGGGAAATAACTCGGTTATTAGGTAAATTATAGTTATGGTTCCTGTACACTGCACTTTCTCTCACTGAGCTTTACCATTGTATGAAGTTTTATCAAATTCAATCTAGTAGTTGTCATGGTATGCCCAATATTAAATTATTGAACAGGGGCAATAACTTTGCAACAAAGTGTCCCAGAGTTAAAACTCTTACAAGGTGCATAACTTCACATTGTCATCTATCTATGTTCCAAGTTTCAATTAATTCGTTCAAGCAGTTTCCGAGTTACGGTTTGAGACAACAAAATTGTCAGAATAATAATAACTAAAAAGAAGAAGAAGAAGAAGAAGAAAATAAGAAGAAAGTTAGCTACAGTTTAAATGCGGTCATGAGATTTCCTAAATAAAGACCAGATTATGTGAGCACCTTCACCTGGTGATACAACATACTCTAATAAAGTTTCATAAAAGTCCATCCATCCATTCATCCATTGCAAAGAAAGTGACATATTGTAATAAAGGCAATAACTCCAATCCTATGTGGCAGATCAAAATCAAAGGTTAAACTGTGCACCATGATATTTATACTCTCAGCAGCTGTCATGAAATTCCAGCCATCCTTTGCAGTGAGTTTTCTCCGCAGTGACAGAAAAATGTATTTTTTATCAATTCAAGGGACAGTAGCTACAATTGTTTTTTGTTATTAAGAAAATATTTTGTGCGTACCATCTCCTAAGTGGAACTGTAAGTCATAGGCTAACAAATACTCCAGCCCCCTCCCTGTCTAGGTGTTTGCCTTGGCCTTAGTTATGGCTAATTTTGCCTGTTTTAACACATCAAGGGGGATAACTCCAGTCGGGGTCACGTGAAGCCTACAGAAGGTTTACATCATGGCCATAAATATTCGAAAGTCTGAGAAAGATTTGTTTGATTATGACAGAGACGAATCGCAGACAAAACTGATTTTGCCTATTTTTAACACATAAATGGGGATAACACCAGTCTGGGTTATGTGACCCCTACCAAATTAACTGAGGCGAAAGGTTACATCATGGCCAATAATATTTGAAAGTTTGAAAAAGATTTGTTAAATAATGACAGAAAAGAATCCCGGACAAGCTAATTTTGCCTATTTTAACACATCAAGGGGAGATAACTCAAGTCATGATCATGTGACCTCCGCCAAATTAACAGAGGCGAAAGTTTACATCATGGCCAATAATATTTGAAAGTTTGAAAACGATTTGTTAAATAATGACAGAGATGAATCCCGGACAAGCTAAATTTGCCTATTCTAACACAACAAGGGGAGATAACTGAAGTCAAGGTCATGTGACCCCCGCAAAATTCATAGAGGCGAAAGATTACATCATGGCCATTAATATCTGAAAGTTTGAGAAAGATTTGTTAAATAATGACAGAGATGAATCCCGGAAAAAAGCTATTATACCTTTAACAACATTGGTAGAGGGGCCACCAAAAAATAATATTTGTGACATTATTTTGAAATTGGACAAGTTGATTTGGAAAGTAGATTTCCGGGATCGTAAATAGCCGTACAAGAGAAACGGCCCGCCTCTGGTGGCCATGTTGTTTTAAATTTCACCATTCTTTGAACAACTTTGGTAGAGATACACACATTTTTTACCTACATTTTTCACTAAGGGAGAAAAAGTATCATACAAAGATGTATGAAGTAGAATTTCTTAAAACGGTGTTTCCATTGGCTAATGACCTTGACTGGATTACAGACCTATTCGCAAGAGAAATCGAAAAAATTTCAAGCTGTTTTTATCAGAGATACAGAATGGTTCTTATGTAACAGAAATAACAATCACGGGGTAGAGGCTGGCACACCTGTCTGTGAAGTTTGAAGTGTCCGTTAAAATAGCCGATAGCCCGCTTTCACTTGTGACACGGTTTGTCACTTTGTGTCCGAAACAACACTGCTATGGTTGGAAAAAGCAGAGATGATTTCACAATTGTGGTGAGAGACACTTGGACAGACAGAAAGTGTGTGAGTTGTTTGAAGCTACGGGGCAGGACATCAGACGAAATTGACGGAGAGCCATGAGTAGGAATGACAACTCGCGGGACAACTGTTGAAAACGAAACACACGAAAGTGCCTGCTGACTTGGGTTAAGGATCGGTCAGGAAAGAAGTACGAAACTAAGCTTAATGACTTTATCACGTAGATAAGCTGAATTATAGCATTTTTTTTATAATTTCAAGGGCCATAATCCAGTTATGCATAAGTTGGTTGATCTGGCTGATTTTTGAAAGCAAGCGAGGTCGTATGCATATCTAACAGCTGTATAAGTTTTATGAAGATCCATAAAGCAATCGAGACTTTGTCGCATAAACCAGCTGTATTATAGCAATTTTGACTAATTCAAGAAACATAATCCAGTCATGCATGGTCGGATCAGGCTGGTTTTCGAAGGGAACCGAGCTCTCATGGTTATCTAACCTCTGTATAAGTTGGAAGACTGAAGACTTTATCGCATAAACAAACACTTGTTTACGAACGGACGGACGACTCACGCACACATGGACGTACGGACGACGAACGCCGCGCTACGACATAAACTCTCTGGCCTTTGGCCAGTAGAGCTTAAAACAAAAACTGTTCACAGTTGGTGACAAATGCCCCCAACGTGATTTTTGAATTTGAAATTCATTTTTCAAAGGTCAAGGTAAAGGTGACAGAGACCTGAAAATGGAACACGACACACCACGAACGCAATATTTACTAACACACAAAAATTGGTAATTAATAATAGAGATATGCTCTTGACAAGCTTTTCCAGTCAGTGAGGTCAAAGATAAATTGAGATAGTAGTGACCTGAATGTAGTTCGCGAGACCCCGCCATCCCAAGATGAGCTCAAACTTCAAAGTTGGTATCCCGTGCTGATATAGTAAAGAAAATATGCTTCTGACAAGTGTTTTAGGTCATAGTGCCGTGAAAATGGTATGTGCCACTCAACCATCCCAAGATGTAATCACGAACTAAACTTGGTATTTCTAGCTAAAAACACTATAGGATCTTTGCTCATGACAAGCTTTTTTCTACAGTGGAGGTCAAAGGTAAAGGTTGAGGTCACAGCAATCTGAAAATGATACGCTACACTCTGCCATCCCAAAATGTAATCACACACTAAATTTGGTATTTCTAGCTAAAAACTATTTAAGAGATACCTTTTTTATAAAAGGCGGTCAAGGATGAACATTAAGGTCACAGCAAACTGAAAATATTTAAGAAATAAACGTTTCGGGTTCACGTAAACTTTGCACGCGCCCCGTTGCAGTTAACAAACCGATAAACCCCAGCGAGACGACGTTCATTTCTTATATTTATATTTTTAAAAAATAGGATTTAAGCTTGACATGCGATTTATTTAAAATGTATTCGGAAATATCAGAGCAAAAGAGAAATACGGGTCTATGTCGCCTTGATCGCCTCTCATCGTCAAAACATTCATCTGTTACAGCGCGGTTATCAGTCTTGCTCATTTACATAAAATAACCGGTTAGAAACAGTTTCAAAATGAAAGGTTCATTGGAAAGTAAAAGTCAAAATTTCGCATCAGTCTATACAGGGACGTTACATAGGGAATATAAATATTAAGTGATGTTCTCACTCATTAAATTTGGTATCTTTAGCTAATGTAGTATAGGAAATATGCTTCGGAATAGCTAAGTTATGATTATCGACAAAGGTCAACATCAGGGTTACGGTGACTTTAAAAGTAGTGCGCTAAACTCTGCCATTCACAGGTGTACTTACACACCCAACTTTGCATTTTTAACAGATGAGACATGGGAGAAATGCTCCGGACAAGTAGTACACACAGAGACGGATAGACGTAAATACACACACACGGTGCAATTACCTTATGTTCCCAAATAAATTTTGGGGCATTACTACTAGAAGAAAAAAGAGAAGAAGAAGAGTAGGAGGGAAAAAGAAAACTTATGATAAGTAGAATGTCAATCGTTATTTAGCCCTTAGCATTGTTTTTGAACTGTTGATGGTAAATCTAGTTTGGTAGTTCAGCAGATGATGTTTATGGCAACAAAATAGTTAAGAAACAGATTCACATACCTGCTCTAGATCTTGCCATTTGTTGAGAAACTTGGTCCCTGTCATGGCAGTATTTGATGTGTGTGCTTGCTATAAAAAAAAAGCAAGTTGCTTAATGTATGCAACACTGAGATTTCAACCTAAGGTATTTATTGGAATAAATTATAGTACTTTTTAGGCTACATTTAAATATATAAAACAATCCTAATTGACAAATTTGAAACTACAACCTACATATTGAAAATGACATTTCTCCATTGAACACTTTCCTAAGCATGGGAAAACAATTAAGCCAAGGATGTTCGTATAGATAAAACTAAGTGTAACTCTTTGGATTCAAGTGATAGATTTTATTATAACCAACTATGTTTTAAATATGTCAGTTTGGGTCAAGAAAAGGCTCTACAAAATACGAGGCCTAAATTTGAATTCAAACCTATTGATGCATGTAATCAGTCTAAACTTCGGTATAAATCAGTAAGAAAACTATTACCTTTTTCCAAATCACTTGTTATAACAGTGTTGCTTATACGAATTGCATATCGGGCAACCATACTTGCTTATGCTTGTCCATCAAACACTATAAAGTATCATCATAATTCCACTCACCTCATTTCTAGTTTGCCTTAACCTGTACAAGTCTGCCTGGATAGACTGATCTTTAGCAGCCAGTGGCTGTTTTGGGTCCTTTAAACCAAACAAATTTTTCAGCAAGCACAGCAGCAGAGTCACGTCGAATTTGGACGGATCTGGTTGTCCATTTAGCGGGTATAGCAAATCGTATTGTTGCTGTTTGATGACAGGGTTCTTCTGGTGGCAAAGAATTGTTATCTGGGCTTTCGAACTGTTCAAGAAATTCGCCAGACTAGTACCTGGAATGCGATTTATGAATTGATCACGAAGCACGAGTGTTCCCGCATCGACAAGGAGCAGCATGTACCTCAAAAACCCGGTCTTGTCAGGTGTGGGCAATATACTGCTCGCCATGATCTGCCGATGTGTCTGCTCTACTGCCTACTTCGGTGTCCTGTAAAAGTTTGGAAATACCATGTTCAATGCATTTACGCTAAACAATATCTACTTTTACTTCAGTGTGAAAAATGCTATTATGTAACGTTTCGACGCTGCATCGCAAATGCAATGCAACACATGTTGCTGGGGAATGTTTCCAGTATCAAAAAGGTTTAAGACAGTTTATATACCGATTTCGGCGTCTGATCTAACTCAAAACGGTTTGTTTGGGTAATAACTAATCGGTGAGAACGCGTAAGTTGGTAAAGACAAATTCTTACCACTGTATTTACTGTCCGAGTCTGGTTTCTCAGATATGAATTCAAATATTAGTTTCCAAGTGTCTGAATCATAGTTAAGTTACAACTTATCTGGATCACACTTTTTGCAAACGTCCACAGCGGTCTACGGCATTGCCTTGTAGAACATAAAGTTGCAACAAAAGGGTATTGAAACAGTTGATGGGCGCTGTATAACTTGAATTAAGAGTTAATCCCTTCAACCTTTTGAATTAAGTTTCAGGTAATCCAATAATTAATGACATAATATGTACACATGAATTACCCCGATGTGCTTTTGTTTGTAAACTATTATTACATATTATTGAGTAAATGAATATCTAATTTGAATTTGATTTCATACAAGTGTTAAATGTTTTTTTTTAATATAAGCTATTCTATTACAACCATATATATTAACTGCATTCGACGCTTAGATAAATATCATATGGCCGACGTCACAGGAAAAAAGGGAATCGGACACATAAAAATGTGCTGACTCGGCTCTTTTTCAGCACCATTATTCCAGCATCTAGTCACGAAATTTACCATTTGTATTCATTGAAAGGTAGAATCGGATGTCCTCTAAGAGTGTAAACAGTACAGACCCTGACCAGTCGCCATGTCAGTGACGTGGCGGCTGGTCTGGGGCTACACGGTTTGCTATGTCTGAGAGTCCCTTTTCGCGTGACGTGGCCTATTTGTCGTTTAAAATTTGTTACAAGCTATTCTTTCTTTAGTACTGTATGTCTTTCACATAAGGTGGGTCTATATATTGTTCTAAAATGAATGAAGAGAACCTTTTTGGAGTTAATATAAACATACAGTCGAACCTCATTAGCTCGAACTAAATGGGACTCTCGAAATTATTTCGACTTAACCGAAATTCGAGCTAAACGATATTTCAAGATCTAGTGCACATGATAATATTTTGTTGATAAAGTTATGAAATACCTTATAGCATGTGTCTAATAAAGCACATTAGTCAAAATAGCAAACAGTTTGTCTTCAGATCAGACGCCGAGTAACACGGCGTCTGATCTGGAGCAATATTGCTTGCTATTTGGAATACATAAATAAATAAAATATAAACTCAATTAATAAATTGTCTCTCCAGGACTTTTGTTTCAGTTCGAGCTAAACGGGAGTTGGAGCTAAGCGAGTGTTAAGAAGACAATTATGTACAGTTAAAATCACATGCCAGACTATTATTACGCTCCCATGGCTGCAGCTAAACATACATTCCGCTCCCTTTAAAAATGGAAGGCTAACCGAAGCTTTGGCGAGTAGAATTTTATAAATAGGTCATTCAGTTTTATTTGTATCAAAATGTTTTAATCATTTTGTCGCCAAATTTAGAATTGTGGGTTGTGGATAGTTTCAGATAAAATATTTTAACGAAATTAATCACAGAGACGTTTAAAAGAAATTTGTCTTTTCTGAAAATGTGAACACGAGAATAAAATTTGTTGCAAATTAGGTCGACGCCTGATCTTGGGCTGCACTATTTCAACGGCACATTAACCCTTTCAACGCCAAAGGCTACTTAAGCCGACATTGCTAAAAAGTGAAGTC
>JAULCE010046888.1:0-13498 GCA_032359355.1 Macoma nasuta | reverse complement strand
GCTCTATTTCCCATAATGTCTTCAAAACCATTGACATTAAGCAATACTTTGTCTTAGAGATTATGTTTAGTAAGCTAGAAATAGAACAATGACGTCACAATCAAAATATAGTATAGGAGAGAATTAAGCATTTGCTTGTAACGAGCAAATGTTCCCTTACCCACAATGATTTCAATGACCATCAGTTAGAGGGTCGATCGGATGCTCGTGCGTGCGTGCGTGCGTGCGTATGTGTGTGTGTGTGCGTGCGTGCGTGCGTGTGTGTGTGTGTGTGTGTGTGTGTGTGTGAAGTTGTTTCTTTTGCCGTTCGGGTCGCTGTTTGGTGTGTATGTGGTGTGACCTGCTAGAACTTCTTGTATACTTTTGAAGAGGAGAAAAGGGTTAAGTAGAATCTGAGCCCGAGAATTGTAGTGAAAGCGGTGCCAGATACGATTTCGTTTCATTGTCAATGCCACATCAAGACAATTGTCCTCGACAATAAACTCGCCTGATAACGATGTTAATAAATCCGGCCTAATTATATTTACCACGACAGCTCAATACTTTTCGGATTACATGACCCGTGTTTTATTCAATTACATAGACAATAAATTGGTCTGGTATACGCTGCGCTGAGAGAAATACTTGAACCATTTCAACGCTGTGATTTTCTTGTACTCTATGCTGTCGTCTCCAATAACTACAGTGGCAGAAACGCTTTTATCGTCTCAATGCCAAGTAGATAAGAAGGTATTGCAGAACATACCACATTCAAAACAAACAGCCACCCGAAAGCACAGAAACAAGTTCTTTTTCAGCAGATTCATGCAGGCGCATATACACACATACACGCGAGCCCAAACATACGCTACATATAAAAGACACGCATGGACAAAAAGGCGACGCAATCGAAAAGCCAACAATGTGGGAAAAGACACATTATTGCAATTATTTAGGTATCTTATCATTATAAGTTTAAAATAGCTAGAAGCAAGATAAGACGCTGAATTATTCGACGTATGATCTAGCTACAAACTGTTTGTATAGATGTACAGTTTTCATATTTAACGCTTTAAATGGAAAAGTATAGCGTTAACTTTTATCACACATGCTATTTTAAGACTCATTACCAATGAAAGTATATGATGAAAAGGAAGATTATGAAAGAAAACTGCGAATTTTGAATGGTTTTGGACATGTTGTGGACAATGGAGTAAAATGTGTTGGATGTTTAGCGGGGCTATTTTGATAAGTCTGATAAGCCCGAAGTTCCGATTCAATCTGTCATCTTAAAGGCGTTTGCGGCGGTAAGGGTGATTTTTTTCTAAATAATAGATTTGGTTTAAACTTTGTAATTTAAAAGACCATACTTGGTGAAATATGAAATAAAATATAGGGGTCACCGATATTTTTAAGATTTTATTGACTCTTTTTCATGTGACAATTGACACTTTTCTTCGGCTTAGAACCATATAAAGCCAATTACAATTACACTCATAAAACGATAAATTAAATGCAATGTGAAAAATGCTTATGCGTTTTTCACATTGCATTTAATTAATCGTTTTATAAGTAACAAATATGTATAAAAAATTTGATTAAAACAATTTAAACATGTAAGAAACGCTCGTTAACCGGTGTTACGTAACTCTCGCGAGACCCGAGATTTGTAACTGCCGCAAACGCCTTTAAGTTGAAACCGGAATGGGAACCGAATGGAATTTGAATCAAAAACCGCAGTTTACGCTTTATAAAGCGCATTATGTAGTTTCTGATAGCTTTAAACCGGTTTGTAAGCAATATTTAACCACAACCGAACCGGAGTGAAACCGGTAAAATCATCAATTTTATTAGTTTCAGTACTGTACTCATCTAGCACATCGTATAGTCGTATAGTATCAAACGAGACTATATCACATGGCTTGACTGACTAGTTCATTGACTGACGTCATTTCAGTGAAGTTGCATTTTGAAGTGTGGGCATTTATATGTAAAAAAAGTCCTAATGCTTTTGAATATTGAAGATGCAATTTACCAGTTGTGAACTTGTGACGTTTGACCCGAATATACACTGTTCTACAATCTGCCAAATGTAGAACCGGGCGGAAGGTCGGACGGACGGACGGACAATGTGCAACCTATAGTCCAACCGGTACTCGATGTGAAAGCTAACTATATGTAGGGGTTTGCTCTATAGAAAGGCGTGTCAAAGTTAGAGTGTGCTATTTTTATTAATTCGTAATAGCCAAAGTTCGAATTTATTTTGAACCTGTGGCAATTCTGCCAACTGTCGACATAAAGAGTTTCGCCTGTAAGTCCATATCTATACTTGCCCCAAATGTCGCGAAGCTGGGCACTGTTCGTTGAGAGATTGACACGCGATTTCCTTTCAAGAAGGAACGCTGTACAGTAGGAGAGACGCTTGTCCTTCCCGTTAAAATGTTAGCGTTACGCAAACGAAATGCTGATAATATGAAAAAGTGGAGAAAAAAATCTACTGTTGTTGAAGAATTGTTTACTACGAGTGGCAAACAGTGTGGAGCAAAATCAACCACCGAGTTACTCGGGGTCTGATTCGGTCCTAACTTGTTTGCATAGGTGATATCAACGTTCGGTGACGAGCTGCGTATAATGACGAAGAATAACGTCCGTACCACTGCCTATACGTAAAATATAGACAGCTGGGTGAGATAGTCGATGCGTTTTCCGAAATGCCATGTGTCAAAGTGTGAAGGAAATTCTATTAGAATGACTAGGCCGCGTATGAAGATGAATGTATGTCTAGACAATATAGTATGAAAGTCCCGTGATGAAATGTGTCAAGAGAAACCTCTTTGCATTGCAAATACTGTAGACCTAAACCTCTTTGCATTGCAAATACTGAAGTCTTAAATTTCTCGCGGCATGTTTGTCTTTGCTGTATGATTAGGGTTTAACCCTGTACTCCATAATTACGCCTTTTGGTGTATCTGCTTCAAATGACTATTGAAATAATTGTGGGAAATGGAGCATTTTAACCCTTAGTCTGCTACGAAAATTGTCGTCTGCTGAACATGTCGTCTGCTTCATTTTTAAATATCGTCCGATTTTCTTAAAAAAATAGTGAACTTATTGTCTGAGTGTCAAATAGCTTGAATCTAGATCAGACGCCGAGTAACTCGGCGTCTGATCTGGATCCACGCTGTTTGAATAATCACCATCATCGTGAAAAGCAGGCTAATGGTTAAATAGCGTTCCGTTTTCGTGTAAAACATAACGTCCTTGTCACTTAGCTATATGCGTCACAATAACACGAGTATCATCGGTCACCTTTAAGAAAAACGTAGATGTCATTTCGTCAGTTTATCGCTTGATTGGGTTGTAAATGTGCCAAGCGACATATATTCTATATACGGCTATCACGAATCTAACCCTTCGCCCCGCCATTCATGACTGGTGAATATTCAAACAGTTTTGAACCTGATCAAACGCAATGTAACTCGGTGTCTGATCGGGGACCAAGCTGTTTACCATCAGAAAATAGTTTTACCAAATTGTAAGACAATCACACAGCATCTAAAAATGAAGCAGACACAATTTTAGCGGCGTGCTAAGGGTGAAAAGAACAGCAGAGGCCAGCGATCATTGGCAAGTTTCGTGATGAAATCACCATTCTATCAAAGTAACCCCTTTGCTGCCAGGCAGGTTTTGCACATGCGCAAATATTTATCTACTTCCGTTTTAGCCATAACACACTCCCTTGACCTTTGGTAAAACCTTTGGTCGAGTGTCAAACAGCTTGGATCCGAATGAGACGCCTTGTTTCTCGGCGTCTCATTTGGATCCAAACTGTTTGCATTTGTTACTACGCTCGGCGTAGGGCAGTGAATGGGTTAAGTTTCCTTATAAATATGGACCCACAATGTTTAATGCATAGTTTACTCTATAGGTATGCATTTTGACACCTCTGTAGCGGATGGATATTGAAAACATCGTGAAAAATAGAGCAAATGCTTTCTACAACAATGTTTTCACAGACATTCAAAATTAGCGGTTTACTTTCATTTTGGATGTGTCTAAAAGTGACATATGGAGTGAAGGGTAAAAACAATATAGATGGAAATGGAGCATTTGCTCAGTATGAACAAATGCATTGCTCAGTATTATATAAACAAATGTACGATTCACCACTATGCTTTCAAAAGATCTGTAGCAGGACAGGGCAGGGCAGGGCAGGGCAGAGGACAGGGCAGGACAGGGCAGGGCAGGACAGGGCAGAGGACAGGGCAGGGCAGGGCAGAGGACAGGGCAGGGCAGGGCAGAGGACAGGGCAGGGCAGGACAGGGCAGGGCAGGGCAGTCAAAAGCTAGAAGCTACGTAGTAAAACGTTAACCTTTCTGCAGACTACAATGTACACTTGTTTTTCTGTGAAAATATTGAAACATCAAGTAACTCGGCATCTAAACTAAGGATCTAAACATTTAGACTCGTTTAACAACTGTATATTTTTTTCTTCGGAAATTAACACGAACAATTTATTATATATGCATAAAATGCAGATCTCGAACATGTATAATTTCACTCAACATATTATATATCGATGGCTTGGTGCAAAACTATTGTAACTCATTCACATTTGTGAATGAGTTATCATAGTTTTACACAAAGCCTTTAATATAAAACAAGAGGCCAATGAGGGCCTATGCTTTACTGGCTCGGTTCGTTTGTTCATTTTCAAATCAAAGCATGTATGTATGGGCAAACGGAATCTTGCTGTCATTGTTATCTTACTACTGTATAAGTTTGGTGAAGATTAGAAACGAAATGGAGACCTTATCACTTAAACAAGCTGAATTATAGCTATTTTGACAATTTCAAAGGGAGATAATCCAGTCATGCTTGTATTGATCTGATTAGTTGTCACAAAGAAACAACCCGTCATAGATATCCAACTACTGTATAAGTTTGGTGAAGATCGGATTTGAAAAGGAGACTTTATGGTGTAAACAAGCCAAATTATGAAAAAAATTGACACTTTCAAGGGAGATAATCTAGTCGTGCATGAGTGAAACTGGCTTGTTTTCCAAAGGAACCGAACTGTCATAGATATCTAACTACTGTAAAAGTTCGGTGAAGATCCAAAACGAAATGGAGACTATCACATAAACAGGCTGAATTGTGTCTAAATTTGACCATTTCAAGGGCTATAATCCAGTCGCGCATGGATTGGTCTGGCTGATCTTTCAAAAAGAACCGAGCTCTCATAGATATTTAACTACTTTATAAGTTTGGTGAAGATCCGGAAGAAAAAAGAACTTTATGGCGTAAACAAGAAGATTATAGCAATTTTGACTAATTCAAGAGCGTTAATCCAGTCATGCATGGGTGGATCTGACTGGTTATCAGAAGGAACCAAGCTCTCATTGATTTAACTACATGTACTGTATAAGTTTGATCGAGATACGACTATAGAGCGTAAACAAGTACTGTTTACAGACGCATGCACGCACATATGGACGCACGTATTGACAAAAGAAACCGTGTGACGACATAAGCTCTCAGGCCTTTGGCCTTAAGTAACAAGAGTTGCAAACCGTCACAAAATACGCCCTGACGAAAATGTATTTTCTGATAAACATTGTAGAGCAGACAAGGCTAATTTAACAAATAATGGATAAGTAAAGGGACGTAATCCAACAGTGTTTTGGTCGATTTGGATAATTAAAGGGCCATAATCAAAAAGTGCCTTGGGCGATTTGGCTGGTTACTAAACTTGGCCGAGACATTATGCCTACAAACATATTCACCAAGTTTGGTGAAGATTGGATGAAAACTCTTTTCACCAATTTTTGAAAATTAAAGGCCAATAATCGAAAAGTGCCTGTGGTGACTTGGCTGGTTATTGAACTTGGCCTAAACATTATGCCAACAAACATATTCACCAAGTTTGGTGAAAATTGGATGAAAACTCTTTGACTAAGTGAGTGGACAAGGCTAATTTCACAAATTTTTGAAAATCAAAGGGTCATTATCTAAAAGTGCCTGGGGCGATTTGGCTGGTTATTGAACTTGGCCGAGACATTATGCCTACAAATAACTTCACAAAGTTTGGTGAAGATTGGATGAAAACTCTTTGACTTAGTGAGTGGACAAGGCCAATTTCACCAATTTTTGAAAATTGAAGGCCAATAATAAGTCCCTGGGGTGATTTGTCTGGTTATTGAACTTGGCCTAGACATTATGCCTTCACCAAGTTTTCTGAAGATTGGATGAAAACTATTTGACTTAGAGAGAGGACAACATGTGTGGACGCCGCCCGACTGCCCACCTGCTGCAGGTATTCCCATAATACCTCCCGTCTAAAGACCGGCGTATAAAATGTGCAGATCACGAACATATATAAAATCATTTTCTATGGAAACATATTTCCACTCAACATATATATGCAAAAAATGCAGATTCAGAACAGAGGATCCTTCTGGAGTCATCTGATCTGGGTCTACACAAGATCTGCAAGGGTTTATCTAAATATCTAAGAAATAAGATACACAAGTCTGATAACATGCTACTGAGGAGGTTTGTGGTAAAAGTATTCCTCTTACTAAAAGCAATACCATGATGGCTGTCAATGTGTGTGCATGAATGATTTTTTTCTTTTTCTTTATATGCTATTTTCACTTCAATGTATTACAAACCTTTAAACACATACATAGAAACAGCCTTCCGACTGACTTGCAATGTCAGTGGTTCTACCCAGCCTAACTTTAAATTACAAAGCCTCATCTTCTAAAACATTGAGAAATGGAACATTTAAATCTGAAAAGCAATATTCCATTTACCCACAATGTTCCAAACCAATTCAAAATGGGCATTTTCATTTCTCCCCGATATTCATTTTCAATTTTGTTGTTGTGGAATGGTATGAAAATAACACCTTGTTGTGAATTGTTACTATAAGGGACACAACTCTTCTCATCTTAATTTATGCAATATACCCATGCCAGGAGTTAATCATAGTGCATCAATGCATCATATGAATAACTCCATTTGATGCTGATGTTTGGTGCTAGAACCTGACACACAGATGAGAATGCAGCAGACTATTTTTGGTGGCAGGATAATGTTTAGACCTGCAAACAGTGCAGACCATGACCAGACTACATTTTAATATACACATGTACTAAAAGGAAAAAGAAACACAACTCAAATCCCATATGTTTGACATAGAACCTTACTTTGAGGAAATTTGTAGTCTATATCAGTGGGTTTAAAATCAAGTGAAACTACAAAGACAATGCTGGTGTTAATGAAAAAGAAAAACAAAGACGTTTAAAATCGACCTGCATGATTCATAGAATGTCATCCAAAGAATACTCTTCATTTAATGTACAGGGAGGTAATCTGAAATTGTCACATTTCAAACAAACAGTTCAAGGCCTGAAGGTCGACCACGGATGGTATCGAAAAAAGTGGACTTATGCTAAAAACATGATAGTAAACCACTGTATTGAATTAATTTTTCAATCCTTGTTGAATGTTTTGAGAACCAGGTATAACGTCAGTTTCCAGATAATGGTCGATAATCCAGTCATGAAGTAATATTTTATCAAGGAAAATGATCATTTGAAAGCTTAATTGCTTAATCAAATATGTCAAAACATATTCTTCAAGAAACTGGTATACACCTTCATACAATATTTAAAATTCAGAAAAGTTGCTTTTCTTTTTTCTTTAAGTATATGTCTCACATGCATATTTTGTAGTTTGTAAAAATAACTTTGAGTCAAATTGATGTCAATTTGCTGAAATGAGCTCAAATTCCCCAGGCAATTTTTTGACAAATCCACAGGCAAAATTCTGATGTAATGGATTGTTATGTAGCTATATAGTCAAAAGGAAAAAAATAACATTTTTCCATACCAAAAAATATTGTAGAAAGTAGAGCATTTTGGCCTTATAAGCAAATACTTCATTTCACACAATATTTTCACTAGTCGTCTGCTACAGAGGTGCACAAATATGCTTCTGTGGGAGAAAGGGTAAAGAAACAGAGGTGCTAGAAGATGCTTCTGTGGGGGGAAGGGTAAAGAAACAGAGGTGCTAGAAGATGCTTCTGTGGTGGAAAGGGTAAAGAAACAGAGGTGCTAGAAGATGCTTCTGTGGGGGAAAGGGTAAAGAAACAGTGATGCTAGAAGATGCTTCTGTGGGAGAAAGGGTAAAGAAACAGAGGTGCTAGAAGATGTTTCTGTGGGGGAAAGGGTAAAGAAACCATCATGACTCAAATCAGCTACATCAGTCTTGCATATGAGATACACCTTTTGTTTAAAGGATTCAAGAAATGACTACACATGTTATGTTTTGTCACAATTTAATTTGATCAGTAATCAATAACAACTGTTTGAGATGGTAGTAATTTAAACAACATAAATTATACCCCATACACAGTATAAAGAGTGCTGACTGTACATACAATTAAACCCCATGAAATCATGAAGTCAGGCCTATCATGGCCCAATATAATCATCAAGTCAGGCCAATCATGGCCCCCATATAATCATCAAGTCAGGCCTATCATGGCCCTTGGCCCGGCTTTCACAAAGCGTCTCGAGTCGAGACCGTGCTCAAACTCAAAATTTCAATCTCAGATATTGACCTCAGTTTTATTGCTACTGCACTATAATGTTGCCTGCCTGTGAAACACAGAATGTTTCGCCTGTGAAACACGGAATGTTTCACAGGCAGTCAAAATTTAAGTGCAGTGGCAATAAAATTAAATGAGATATCCAATGTTGAAATTTTGGGTTTGAGCACGATCTCGACTCTAGTCGCTGTGTGAAAGCCAGGCCTTGTACTAACCAACATATTTTCAGAATCAAAATCCAAGACAATCTTCTAACCTTTTTGTTTGACGTCCAGCTTATACCATTCTGGTAGACCCAGTTTCTACCATTCTGGAGGAAGCTGGGCACCAAACAAAAAGGTTAGACATGAGAACTTGGAAATACAATGCAGGCCTTGCTTTCAATAAACATCTCAAGCTGAGATTGTGCTATTGAGATTGAGCATGATTAGAGCTCAAAGTTAAGTGACCGTGGAACCAGTGTATACCCCGAGCAAAATGCTCCTCAGTAAAGATCAGATCTGGGTATACACTATTTGCAGAGTTCGGATTTAATGATTTCTCACATACAAAAAAGTTTCAGAAATATTGAGATTGAGTGAGTTCTCAGTTCAAGTAAAGTTTAGTGAGTGCAAGGCCTGGGTCTTAATTATGTACATGCAATAAAATATTTCCATACATATAAACACATGTTTAACATAAAGGTTTACGCATATTCATACATATAAAAACATGTTTAACATAAAGGTTTATGCATATTCAACCCTTTACCTCACAGTTATTCTATTTTTACATGTATCCCCATAAAAAGGATCCCATGAAAAAGATGAATAATATTTACGCAAAAAGAAAATCTTTTTTCAAAATTGCTTGAAACTGAATAATTTGCTCATAATGGGCAATTACTGCACTTCCCAACTATGTTTTAAACTCTTCCATAAGAGGCATCATTAAGATGCATCTATGAAGAAAAGGGTTACAGTAAACAATTGCCTGATGTTTAACAGACTACCCATTCCTCCACAAGCTATATTGATGGCATGGTCAAAAACTATTGTAACTCTTTCACATTTGTGAAGCAGTTACAATAGTTTTGCACCAAGCCATCAATATAACTCATCCACATGGAAAGAATCCAACAATAAATAGGAAAATTTAGGCAAAAGAAAAATGACATTTTTGAAACGTATTGAAAACATTGTAGGAAATGGAGCATTTTCTCATTACGAGCAATTGCTCCATTTCATACAATGTTTTATATATATTTTAAATTTTATATGGCCAACATCACACACATATATCTGTTTTATTTACATGCATTTGTTGTAGTGCCAAATTTAATTCTTCAACTAGTTTAGGGTTTGAACCAATATCTGCTGGAGAATCAGAGATGCAGAATCCCAATATTTATATTAAAGTCTAATTAGTTGCCTCTTACAATCATGCAAAGGCTGTCATGTCGAGAATACGATGAATAGTTCATGAATAGTTTGTGAACTGAAAAAATCAGTTCATGAACTATTCATGAACTATTCGTCATATTCTCAACAGGGCAGATTACGAACAAAAAGTTTGTCTCTTCATCTCGATTTAACAAGGCACAACATGGGGTTTGGTTCTACATATAAAAAAATGTTGAATTATGGAAATACAATTACAGAATGCTTAAATGCTCCATTTCCCACAATGTTTTCAAAGTCATTTTTTCTAAAATATGGCAGAGTATCTAGGTGGTAACGAGTTCACTCTTCTTGGCTTCACTCTTTGTCAATCGCTTAAATGATTCTGAAAACTCCCCTAAAATTTGTGAATGAATTATCCCATTTTCAACCGTAGAAGAGTCTATTTTAAATTTTAGCATTTCAAGCGTATGGTGTATGCAAAGTACAGATTTTGATAAGATTACTGATTCCTTGATCACTCTTAATTAGTCATTGGCCACCTGGACACCTAATTAGCAAATAGTATAGACCCTGATCAGACTGCTCCATCAGGAGCAGTCTGATCTGGGTTTACACTATTTTCCTTTCTGACTGGTTAGTTTGAATACAATATTATTTTGTAAAATCAGCTTGTAAGAATACTTCCAATTGCAGTATTCCCTGTGCTGGATAAAAACTTAAGTAATAACTGTATCTTTACTACTACTTCAAGGTATTGATATTGCATCTGTGGTGCATGGAAACTAGCAGGGGAAAATAAGATAAGACATGTCCTGAAGCATAAATTCCAGGCCCTTGCCTGACCATTCAAACGGCATATATGCATATTCAGTTGAAACTTGTTAGTTATATTTCATTAGAACCTATGAAATTAGGTATATTTTGTTAGAACCAATGAAATTAAAGCAACTTTTACAAAACCAAAGTTTGAGTCTATAGGCATTATTCCCACAGCAAACACTTAAATTCATATCTTGTTTATAAACGATTTTCAACATTTTGACCTTTGAAACAGTGAAGACCTTAACCAGCTGCTTCGTTTCTGACATTGCATCTGGTCAGGGTATGCACTCTTTGTCTAATTAGAGATCACTGTAATCAGTCATTTGTATCTTGGTCTCTAACTCTCTATCTCTTCAAACAAATTAAAACTTTACCTTTTAGAAATGGCATTTGTATGCGTCCGTAGTATTACCTTTGAAATCATTGTGGGAAATGGAGCACAATTTTTTCAAACCCATTCCAAATTAGCTGTTTTGTTTGCGTAAGATATTCATCTAGATTCCTTTTCAATTGATGCTTTCATTAATTGATATGAGTCTAAGCTTATTATTAGGTAAAGGTTTAATTCATGGTCTGAGTGCAAATTTTCAACATGTACACTAACCTAACTTTTGGCAATTTCTAAATGACATTTCATATGCATTTTGATGAAAAAAAAAAGTTCAACACTCAGATTTAATTTATGAAGCAGATGATAGTTGATCATAGAAATAGTTTGATAGAATCTAAAAAAGAAAACAATGCCCCAAAAGCTTACCTGTAAATATTTGCAATCTGAGTAAACCTGATAAGTTTTAAAACATGGTGATTCCTGAACTAATTTTCTTCCAAAGAAATTCCAGTGAAGTTGAGATGAGGTCCACACTTTACTGCTTTTATTGTCTGACTGGTAAGAACTTTAGAAAGATGATATTTTGACTTAATCATGAGCAAACCAATGCCACTATCAGACACATGCAACAACAATCTGTAACTTGTACAATCCTGTTCAAATTCAACTCAACTGCATGCCTAGATTGAATGACAATGTGATCGTGAAAACAAATTGACAAGTACCCAAACACTAAACAATTGCAAAATTTCCCTTTGTAAGTAAACCTATTATATATTTACCTTAGTAGAATATCAATGATGGTATGAGATTAATCTCTGAAATATGTCCTCAGCTGATAAACTGTCATTTGTGGTATAATCATGTGCAGATTACCCAAACTGTGTTGTCCGGCACTGGTCAGACCATGCTTGTTGTATGGGGTATTGTATACCTGTGTATACCTGCGTGTACATGACTTTGATCTCAATTTATTGACATAGTTGGCATAGGCAACACCATTCAGATACTATTTATAGACTACAGTTGAAGGGAAATAATCTATGAAAGTAAGCATGACCCTAAAATAGTTATCCTTGCAGAGGTTATCTCTCTTTTGTAGTCATTTGAGCATAGTTTATAATTATACTGTATCAGAATAAAACATGATTTATATATCTAAAGTGATTAAAACTTTAATTGCCAGTGTCTAAGTTGTACACATGTTTACACATTGAGCACCTGTATGGTGCTGCATTAGTTTCCAATATGATCCTAGATTTATTGAATGTCTTGTCAAAACGGTCATGTCTATTATTTTTGCTATGTAGATATTTCAAGGGCTAGCCTATTTCATTAGTACTGTATAAATCTGTAAATGGCCACTCATATGCTATTTTTAGACTCATCCTTAATGAAAGCATCTAGTGAAAAGGAAGAATATCTAAGAAAAAGGAAATGCTAAATATAAATGTTTTTGAAAACTGTTTAATGAAGCATTTGCTCATTCATTATGAGCAAATACTCCATTTCCTACAAAGTTTGCAAAAGTAATAATGGGTGCATTTACACCAAAGAGACACCTTTTGATGCATCTGTAGAAAATGACTATTGAAAACATTGTGGGAAATGGATCATTAAAATTTTACTCATAATGACAATGTCTCCAAAACAAGTAAAAAATGATATTCACAGTCGCCCTTTTCATCAGATTCTTTCCTTGTGGATGAGTCTTAAACCAGCTGATAAAGCAAAGGGTTAAGCATTAATGATTTGGTTTTGTTTGATTTACATTATAACATCGTTTAATAAAAGTGGTATTTTCTCTACTTTCACTATTTTATTACTGGGATTTGTGTTTGATTTCAGTGGATTGGTTGTATGCCATGCCAAGCCAGAGACTGCCATACCAGACCTGGTACAGAAACTGGGTAGAGACTCCATCAAAGCCATTGCCTTTCATAAAGAGGTAAAGAAAGTGTATAACAGCATCCATACATTATTACATCCTTTGTATACTTAATTGATGGATCGCCGACAAATACGATTGACCATTCAGATAACGCCCATCATTTGCGTCATTCCTGTGATGACGTCGATACAACGCTCATATATGTCAGATGTAGGAGAAAATGGCAGACGAGTCGTCCCCAATTTTCTCCCACATCTGGTGTAGATGAGCGTTGTTTTGTAAACAAATGTATTTTGCGATGTTTATGTAAAAATGGTGAAGCATTATTGCTTGAGATGGCTCACAGATTACAGCTTCATACAGATGCAATAGTTTCCTCAGGTCCGTCTGCTTTGTCGGAGATGATAAGAGTTTTTTCCCTTAATTTTAGTGGGTGTTACTTGTGGGCTTATGTGATTTGTCAATTATATTAT
>JAULCE010046777.1:0-13499 GCA_032359355.1 Macoma nasuta | reverse complement strand
TTAAGGCGCCGCTCATGGTCAAAGTGGGTGGGGAAAACCCAAAACATAACTTACTGAAAAATTCTTTATATATAATTTTTTCTTCATAAATCTGATGGAAATTAGTATAATGTTTATATAAGAGCATATTATCAAGTGTTTGGTTGATATGAAGGGCAAAATGTGATGAAATAATACTTTAAACAATGCTATATAGAAGCCATTGGATCAGATATTGCACAACATTTTTCTACAATCTAACCTACCAGTGACATTCTTCCATGTATGAGCTAAAAACTGCTACCACAAAATCCCCTTCAAATATAACTATAAATGTTAAATAAACATTTTCCTAAATGACATTCACTTTGTTTACAACTGTTTTGACCCACCATTAAAGTAGTGCAAAAGAAAAGTATGGTGGTCAAAACATGTGTTCCTCACTAAGGGAGGCAACTCTTTTACTTCAACCAAGGCCAAAATTTGAAGTTATCTCCCTTGAGAGAAGTGTACATTAACCAGAAATCATAAGATTAACAGTTTACTCCACCAGTTATTTTAGACACATCCACAATGCAAGTATATGATGAATAGGAAGAATATTAATGAGAATAGGAAAATACCAATTTAGAATGACTTTGAAAACAATGTGGAAAATTACAGTCAAAAGCTTTTCTGTTACAGAGGCATCTAAAGGCATCTCAATGGAGTAAAATGTTAAGCTTTCAATACTGGCAATGTCTTCCATCGCAGCGCACACTAAAATCTCACAAGTGTAGCATCTTGATCACAACATAACATGATGTAGCTATGTGGTCTGGTCTCGGATAAATTTTTTTAAAAATCAACTCTTTACTTCACACATGCGCCTTCTAATGCGTCTGTAGGAGACAATTATTGGACATTGTGGGAAATGGAGCATTTAGATGTTACAGGCAAATGCTTTATTTCTCACAATATTTTCCAAACATTTCAAAACTGGTATTTCAATGTTTCCTAGATATTCATTCTTTCCTTGTGGATAAGCCTAAAAGTAGCATATGGAGTAAAGTTTAAGAATTTTCACTTGCTAAACTGTGATTTGAAGGTTTCACTTGTACTAATGAGGCAAGTAGCTCTCTTGTCAAACAGAACTAATAATCTATAGGCCTGGGATTCACCAACAACCTTGAAATACGAGCACAACTTTCTACCAGAATGATGGAAATGTGGGTGCTAAAAAAATGCTTCGAGACCAATGACAAGAATTAATCTTGAATCATTTGTTAAGCACCCACAATTATTTCTAGCATTTCTACCATTTCAGGAATGAGGATGAGGTGAAAAGTTCAAGCCCTACACACACACCTGTTTTAGATTTCAAACTCATGGCTTAAACTCCCACAGGGCATTAACTGGATTTTTTTCCATCATTATACTTATATATACGTTCAACACTAGTAAGTTTTGTTGCACGTCCAGGGAACACTGTCTTCACATCAACACTAGTGTCTGTTTCGGGATGAAAGTAAATGGGCTCCAGGTTCATGTGCAAGTTCTTGGGCAAGTCTAGTTTGGAAATATCCTTATATGTTGAGGTTACGCCCACTTCCATGCTGAAGTATATCGTCCACAGTGTTCATCTCATGTAGTTCAACGACTTACTTGCTGAAATACATTATCCATAGTGTTCATGTGGTGTTCAACGCTGGGAATATCTTGATCCAGTTCGTCAATAAGCCGAGTCAGAAACTGTAGATGGAACAAATAAAATGCATAGTTTCACATTTTAATCCCCTTTGCTATATAGAGAAGTCTCCTTGTCTCGCCTCTGATGCAGATTAGATGAAAACATTGTTTGAAATGGAACATATTTTCATATTGAACAAATGATCTTTTTCCACCCATGTTTTCAAACGCATTAAAACTTGGTATTTTCCTTAACCCTTTTATCCACAGAAATGCTTTTAGAAACTCTGTAGCTTAGGACTATTGAACATATTTTGGGAAAAGGAAAAGTTTATTGTTAGGAGCAAATGCCCCATTTTTGTTCCATTTTTATATTTGTTTTCAATACATTCCAGAAATCGCATATTACTCTTGCCTAGATATTATCATTTTCTTTCCTTGTGAATAAGTGTAAGTATAGCTTGTGGAGGTAAGGGTTAAGCAATGAATTTTTCAGATATCCAATTTCTAACAACAGCAAATGTAAAAAGAGCAGTCACTGAATGTAACACCACTTTGATACTGACAAAAAGCCCTGTCTCACGAAGACCTGGCTTTGCTTACAGTACTTGACAATGACACATTAACAATTCCTAAGTTCAAGGGGATATTACTATGCAGTGTCTAATGGTAAATGCAGTAAAAATAAGCCTTGCACGTCTACTATCTGTGTAGATAATGTATACCAAGTATCATTGTAATTTCTTAACCAGAGGCCCATGAGGGCCTGTGCTCTACTGGCTTTGTTCGATTGGTCCTGTCCTAAGATATCTAACTACTGTAAAAGTTTGGTGAAGATCGGATTTGAAAGGATTCTTGGATGGCATAAATAAGCTGCGTTACAGCAATTTCAACCATTTCAAGGGAGATAATTCAGTCGTGCATGAGAAAATCTGGCCAGTTTTCGAAAGGAACTCATATGCATTTCTAACTATTGAGATCTGATTTTAAATGGAGGCTGAATGGCGTAAAGAAGCCATTTTAATATTTTTTTGACTAAATCAAGGGACATAATCCAGTCAAGCATGGACGGAATTGTCCTATATTCAAAAATAACCAGGCTCTTATGGATATCTAGCTACTGGATAAGTTGTATTCAGATATGATCAAAACTAAATACTTTAGAGCATTAACAAACAATTGTTTAAGGAGTGCAATTTTTACCAATTCAAGGACCATAATCCAATCACACATGGGCTGTTTTCGAAAGGAACCGAGCTTTCATTGATATGTAACTACTGTGTAAGTTTGATTGAGTTACGATCAAAACTAAACACTTAAGAGCATAAACAACAATTGTTTATGGACAAACGCACACACAACAGACACCACATGACGGCATAAACTCTCTGGCCTTTGGCCAGTAAAGGTAAAAACAGAAGGAGGAGTTCCCAACACAAACTACACATATTACATAATACTGACCCAACTAAGCGACAGGCTGATTCCAGTACACCCCTGAAAACTTTCTTTTAGAGGGGTGCAATTAGCTGTATAACTGTTTGTTAGCTTCTAAGCCCTTTTCCGCATGTTAGGCTATTTTAGAAGTATCCACAAGGTAAACATCTGGTGAAAATGATGTATATATTGGCAAAAGAAAAATGCCATGTTTAATTGTTTTAAAAACATTGAAGGAAATGGAGCATTTGCATCTCAACAGAAAATAAAATAATTCAATTTTAAACGACATTTAAGAATATGCAAAACAGTACTATAAAATTATTAATTCACAAATCAAACACTGTGACCTGTTAAACAAAGACTAGTCTTAGGAATGTTGAGGTACCATGGTAGAAACACTTTATCTACCGTGTAAGATTGATCATTAATAAACCATGGAAACAGTTTTAAAATCATTTGCGCTGCGTTAGTGTTGAAAAGGTAAAGAATACCGTTTCTCCCGAAATGATAAAGAATACCGTTTCTCCCACTGTATTATTATTAAAATATCTTGCTCATATGATCAAACATGCAAACAGTTTGAAGAATAATACTAAGTTGCTATTCCCCCTCCTCAATTAGTATTGACAAATTTAATGCCAAACAATTACATGAGAAAAGCTTGAATTTAATACACATGTAATTACCAGTCTGTTATAACAGCTTGAGGGATCCATCATCCAAATCCTGCTGTAAATGTACTTCCGAAGTACCATCCTCCCCATTGTATTTCACCTCATAGACAGCATTTGACCAGCCATCTCTGCCTGAAACAGTTGATGCAAATTGAAAACCACTTTACTTGAGTAAGGAAATATTCTGCACCTACTATTTGTATTTAAATGTAAAATACTAGCGAAATTAATAGTAATAGATACAATAACTGTTTTGCTGCAAAAGTGTCTTCTAACAACCGTAAAAAGAATACTTTTACGCATGAGCAGAGGACAAATTGTTTGCTTTTGCGTATAAAGTCTACTAGTTACAGTTGTAAGAGGACATTTTCACATCCAAATGAGTAGGTTTACCTGATTTATACAACGTCTGTTTAACACATATTTTCCTAAAATGCTAAATATTTACATTTTTCTAAATGCTTAATACTCAACATTTTATCATTTCTTCCAAAGAAATGACAGAATGTACATAATAAGTTTGAAGTGTTTTATTTTTAAGTAATTTGTGATCAACCATTTGATTAAACACCCACTAACTAGCTATAAGTAGAAACAGTATCCATGTGTCATTAAGTTGTCCAAATTTTCAAATCAAATATTCTGATAATAAAGATTTACAGTGATGTTTTTGTTTTATTTGGTGCTTTTTTCACCTCAACCGTATTTTGTTATGACTGGCTGATTAACAGATAGAGGGATACACAAAACACCCAACTGTCCGTAACGGCATGGAAGTAAATAGGATATATATCTAGCTATATAAGTCTATGGTAACGGCTTAATTAAATATCTTGGTAAAACGTTAGACCTTCCACAAATTCCCCCCATGAAAATCCAAGTCAAGTCTGGAATTGAAACCAGGGTGAGAGGGGCTAAGTGTTTGTGAGTTGAGGACTCAACCCACTCGGTCATAGAAGCCCCTCGTTTCTACCCTGAAACCTGTATTAACTGTTTATCTCATAGAGACGCATTTTATCAATCTAGCAGCATTAGTATTGGAGTAATGCTCCGGACCAAATCAAAAGACCAAAAATAACAAAGGGGAATAACTCCTTTCACCGATCCTCATTAGCTCAGTTGGTAGAGCGCCCGGTTTAGGGAACGGAAGGTCCGGGGTTCGAATCCCGGGCCGGTCAAACCAAAGAGTTGAAAAATGGTAGTAATATTGCTTCCCTCCTTGACGCTCAGGTTTTCGGGTTAGCATTACGCTGGTTCGTCGGTGTCAGATTAAAGTGACCGGCCGGGTTTCAGTCCCAGGTGTACCTCATAAGTCACCAGGAGTTTCGAAGTCAGAAGTGCTGAGCCGTCGTAGCAAACTCCTAACCAAAAGCGCAGCACCATGCAATTACGCCATATGGCGAACGCACACACACACACAAAGAGCAAGCAGGGTTATGGTTCTTGTGCAATGCACTTCCTCTAATCAAGGTCAATCTACATATAAAGTTTCATCAACCTATCTACATTATTATTGGAGTTTTGCTCTGGACAAAATCAAAATAATAAAGATAATAAAGATAACAAAGGGGAATTACTCCTTTTAAAATACATGTAAAGTTATGGTTCTTATGCACTGCACTTCCTCTCATCAAGGTCTATCTACCTATGAAGTTTCATCAACATAGGAACAGTAGTTTTGGAGAAATGCTCCACACAAATATTTGTAGACCAACCTCCGGACGGACGGACAGACCGACCGACAGAGTGACTCCTATATACCCCCCAAAATTTCATTTGAGGGGGTATTAAAATAATTGGCTCGTTTTCAACCTTTAACCCAACCCCAGAAAGTTGCACCTTTTCATGCATTTGCAAACAGGGAAGACTCCGATAAAACAGCTCCTGCAGGAGGTGTCTTAACAGTGTCTACTCTGTTTGCTTATATAATTATTATAGACATATTCTTAACTGCATGTTTTTAAAATAATATAACCATGTTCTATAGGCCTAAATAAAAATCTACTTGATTAAATATTTATAGGTGGTGGAATTTTGCATGAATATTAAACCATTAATGGGTACATGCAGCCCCAGATAGTTTGTAATAATATTGTGTAACCAATATTGAAATAATACCTTTCACAACTCCTATCACCAACCCTTCATACCATCTGCGTTCTTGAGAGTTGACATCCACTACCCATTCATGTAGGATACGCTTACCAACAAAGCGTGCTTTGGATCTTGATGATTTTCTGCAAGATGACTGCTGACTGCTCTGTAATCATTCAGAATTTAAGCCATTGTTCAAAATGTATTTTTAATCAACTAATGCAAAACTGTGCAAAATGTAACATACATGTATTTACATTTCAAAATAATTATCAAAATGCTAATATGTAATGCATGCAATGTCAGCACATATGTATCACACTTTTGGATGTAAAATAAAAGAATACTCAAATCCTACTTCAATATAATAAATTTCAAATACAACAAATTAGATAACCCGTACCTTTAAAATTTATATAAGAGCCCATTATCAATATCAAACTTTATTCTAATGCCCCGTTTTGAAAAAAGTGGAGTATATTGCTTTTTACATATCGGTCGGTGTGTTGGTACTCGGTAGATCAAATGGTTTCCGATAAATAACTTGAGAATGTTTTGATCAAGGGACCTCATACTTAGTAGGCTTATCGGTCATGAGCAGCAGATGAGAACCCAATTGGTTTTGATATCAGTCTGTGGCGGTCAGTGTGACTTTGACGTTTCTGATTGGTACATGCCTATTTTATTCAAATATCAAAATACTTCTAACATCAAACATCTAGTAGCATTATGTTGTTTTGGGGACTTGTACAATACATTATTATGACTATTTAGGGTAATGTGCTTACCACAGAGTAGGTGAGCTCGTAGATGTGGGTGTTGTAATGGGTATTTGACATAACTTCAGGTCTCCATATAAGCATGCGTTAGTGTATCATTTTTAAAGAAATATCCTTATTTTTTCACTAAACCCTATCAAGTGACCACTCATTAGAATTGTCTTGAAAAGACGATTCTAATGAGTGATCACTCGGTAGGGTTTGGTTAAGAAATAAAGATTTTAGTTTTTCGAATACGCACGTTATCTCTCGTTATCTGGAGCCCTGTAACTTGCATTACCTATTTTCTACATTTTTAAGGCAGATAAAACATAGAAAATTATGTCAATTACAAAGAGTTAAGAGGGCTGTATTTTTTCTATAAAAAAACGGAGTTGATCCTGAATAGACATCTCCTGCAGAAGCTATCTAATCTTGGTGTATGTATGCTTATCCTCATGAAGTTCGGGTCTTGTTTGGCTATAACTGTAAATAGTTTACACTTTTCCACTTAATGTAACGGAACAAAATAAATACCTGTTCAGATGTGCCTGGAAGTTCTTGACTCTGTCTGGACCTTATGCGACTATTTGTCCTGTCCTTTTGCTGTGCATGATCTGCAGGAGGTTCATACTGGAAAAAGAATAAAGAAGTAATGTTATTAAAAGAAAACGCAAAAAATGGGCTACAATTAAAAGCTATAATATTTAAGACAAGAGGGTCATGATGACCCTTAATGGCTCACTTGAGAAGCTTAACCCCAATCGCAATAAACATTTTTGATCTAGACAAACATTGTGTGGAACACATTTAATAAATGAAAGTCGTTTTTGCTAGGGATTAATCATTTGTAAACTACAACGGAGCGCGTGCAAAGTATGTGAACCCAGAATGTGTTCACGTTATTTTTGCACACGCTCTTTTGTAGCTTACGAACCAATAAATCCCAATTAAAAGACATTATTTTCTTATATATATCTTGAAAAATTAGGATTTAACCTTAACATGTAATTTATTCCAAATATATTCTGAAATAACAGAGCAAAAGAGGAATGCGGGTCTAAGTCGCTTAATGGGGAACCCCTTGATCACCTCTCATCATCTAACTAACCACCTGTGTGACTGCGTGGTGCACGATATTCTTAACATTATCGAAAAAGTTTACTCTAAGCGTATAGGTCTATACTGGGCACTACATAGGGAATGTAAAAATTTATAATTATTCATTAAATTCTGTGTCTGGTCTGTTTAAAAATATATCATGAGCTCTCTTCAGCAGACTTTCCAGATTAACCCTTGCAGGTACCATGCTGTAAAAGATAAAGTCATCTTTGGCAGACAATGTACACCCATATCAAATTGCTCCTACAGGAACCGTGTGATTAGGTTCTGAACAGTTTATCATAGGAAATTGTTTTATACAAGTCAAACTTAAACTACCGTATATCATAATGTGTATATTCGATTGTAAAATGTCAAATCATTGATTTTCAAAAGGGTGGAGTCAACTTTAAATATTAAGTACAGTAAACGTTACATTTTTTATAAACATCTGTCCGTTCTTTGCTTGTGCGTGCTATTTTTGTGTTAATAATACAAAAACAAAACATTCTGAATTTTTTTATAATTTTTTACAACTTGCTGGTTTCCTCAAAGGCACCTTTCATCCAGAGTTGTGACTTAAAGAAGTTGCTGAGTGGATGTTCCCACAATTCATATTATGCTTTTAGTCACATTCCCGAAGTGGCCATAATTGGCAATGTTTGGATTTTTTGAAGTATGGGTGTTATACCTGAAGATTATTAGAATATAATGTCATGTAGGTACTTATTCTTACCCAAGGGGACGCAGGTGTTCGAATTCCTGTAACAGTGTTGTGTCGAGGGCATGCGAGTTCTGGTAGAATAAACTTCATATAGAACGTTTTCAATTTTACAAGCATGGTTTCCCAGAGTTTTTCATCCCTGTAGATCCTTTCGATGAAGATTTCATAGGGTTTGGTCCTTCGAAGGATAAAGTCGCACCACTGCTTTTTTATGATGTTGAGTTGCCCTTGAATTTGAAAATATATTTCATGATTTTTTTTAAGATGCATTGTGCCATCACAATTTTGCAGGCAGAAGTTTGGTACTTTTGTAATAGCTTCTTTAATTGTGTATCTGTTATTTTGCAGGAGATTTTTTATTTCTACAAGGCCTTCCTCGTCATTGTCTTTAACCATTCCATCTGGGGATGATGCCAAGAATGGATAATCCTTGCTAATGATCAGTCCTACCTTTTGAAATTGTATGTTTCCTTTGATATTTTTGTATTCTAGGATTGTATCATCCTCCTGTGCAAGACCTCTTACTGTGTTAATGTTTCCTGAGAATTTGTTGTACAGCAGTGTTTTCACTAAACAGGATGACACATTTGAAAGTCTTCTTGAAAACACCTTTCCAAAGTTTGAGCTTGTTAGTCTACAGCGTCTCTCTTTCATCCAAAGCTCTGATTGACTTTGTCGCCTGCTATTTTGTTCAATGTGTTGTATTTCAATTTCTGATTTTGACACATGGTCTTTCAAATATTGTTCACACTTATTTTCCAGTTCTGACATGGAAACATCAGGAGTGTCATCCAAAGGTGTTCCATAATCCAGTCTTGCCTTCTTACATGTACTGTTTTTCATTGATTCAAGCTTTCTTTTCCTTCGTACTGCTTTACCCTTTTCACTTTTACGGTAGTTTCCATCTGACCTGGATTTGAGGCTTTTTTTCCTGTACAAGGCTTGAAAAAAGGATCCAGCTTGGAGTGTAGTAGCTGTCTGAAATGCCACTGGGGACCAAGAAACGCCAAGATTTTTTCTCAATGCACCCCCGTAACATCTTGTATGCCATGATCCTCTACTGCATCGGTTGACATTCTTACCTCCATCAAATTTGCACCTTATTGACATCCAGTTTTCTGCCAGGTTAGTTGTAAAATTACCCAAAAGTCGATTGCTTTTATCTGCCAGTCTGTTTAAAAATACAGAAACATCTCGAATGATATCACTCACTTCTGACAGTTCCACAATGTTTTTTTCTGAATATCTGCAATTTTCTTCTTCATCTTTAGAAGGCAAGTTCCAGTACTGACACTGAGTTTCAAAGATGTCATCCATTGAATTGTTGGAAGTGGGCAATGTGTCTTCCTCCGTAATGATTTCATTTTGTATGTCTTTCTCAATTGGTCTGTGTTTACAAAAATCTGAGCACCGATTATGAAAGCCTAATACGTGCAAAATGGAGTTCTTGATATCGTGCTTCAGTTGATTAGAATTTTTATCTTTGCTCCTCATTCTGATCGCACACCTTACTGCGGTGGTGAGCCTTACAATGTTTCTGTTTGAAAGTTTGCCTTTTCCCCTATAAAAGCGTTTCTCTTGAACAAGTTTTTCTAAGCTGACACGAAGACATTTACATGCATGATTCGCACATTCTAATTTCTGAATAGCTGTTCCCCATACTGGAACTTTTTCTAACAGGGTTTGGTACATTGAGCTGTCACCATCTGCAATAACACGCATGTACCTGACACCATGCTCATTCTCAGCTTCAAGAAATCCATTTAGAATTATATCCGATTCCATACTCTGAGAGCTGTTATTCCAATTTTTAAAGCAGTCGTGATTTGGTGGACATCTATTCTGTCTCTGGGCAGAATTGCAAACAACACAATGTTTATTTCTTACTCCAATATGTAATAGTTTTCCAGTTTCTGCTCCAAAAATAACACCAACTCCACCTAATGCATTGTATGAGTGTTTGTGAGTCCGCTTCGACCAGCCTCCATCACAAACAACTGTAATTGCTGGGATGCCTTGATAGTAATCCTCTCTCTCTATCGCTTTAACTCTCTCTTCCTCGCCAGCTTTTAACATTTCTTGCTTCAAAATTTGATGCCACCACTGTCCTATTTTTTGTTCCAATGATGTGAACATAGGGTTTGACATCTGTGGTGCATTCATGGTCCCCATTACTTCATTCAGGTTAGTAAGGCCCCCCCAGAGGAGATTGTACCCCAAACAGCTCTAACGTTCAAATCAAACAGACCATCATGCTTGGGGCTGGTTTGCAATGGGAATGTCTCATGACAACCTAGGCATTCTGCTTGTATAATACTAACAAGCCCTGTTTGTTGCACCTCACTTCTTAGTGTCACTGGGCTTTTACCTTTGTAAGCAAGTTCTTGTGCTTCCTGACAGAAACATATATGTGAGGTGATATCAACAACATGTTCTTGCAACTTTTCAAGATTGATTATTCTGTAACCATCTAGTGATTTTTCTTTAATTATAAATTTTAAAGCCGTACCTGACAGTTTCACAAATTTAGATGATTTCAATTGCCTCACCCTCATTCTACGGGCAATGAACTTTGTATAAGCTCTCCCATTGGCATAAACTGGAACCTTTAGCAACTGGTAGGCACAATGTTTTATGTTATCTTTCTGACAAACTCCCAATGGCACTTTCTGTTTCTCCTCAAGTTTAAGTTGATCCTTCTTAAATGTTTTCCAATGGGCCCGGGCATTACGTCCAGCAGCTTGCCCAAACTTACGTCTTTCACGCTTTCTCTTCTCATTTACAGTCAACGTCATATTTGAAAGGTCTCAATGAAACAATTCATGCACTACAGAGTCAATTCACCAAATAAATAACTGTATGTCACAAAATGGTTTTAAATCCAACACTTTATTTGTTGGGAAGTCGCTGGCAATGTCACGACGTGGCACATTTGGTTCACCGTATAGTGCATATTATTTGTTTATCTTCCGGTAATTTACTATTTGTTTACATTTACACGGTGTGTGACTTTCCGAAATTTGAACCACAACTCGGCTGAAAATAAGAAATCGGCTAACACAAAGTAGAAAGCTTTGGTAGTTTTTTAATAATTACCATACACCTCTTCAAGTTTGCTATATACTGACCTTATTTATGACCATCTCACAGAGAAATCTTCAAAAATCATACGTTGCTCTTCTGTTCTGTTCATTGTGTCAGCCATGTTGGGTAACCGGAAGTACAAACTTTGGTGTCTAAAAATAATCCTTATTTTTTATTCGAATACTAAAGTTATGCCTCTTATATCTTTGACTTGTTGTCATTTAACGTTAGAATTGTTTTTTCAATACTTCATGCCTCTATTTTACAAAAACAAACAATCCTAGCATTAAAATATTGACTGGTCCGCGACATACTAAGTCCGGTAACTATTAAAGATCACAAACGCCAGAGTATATTAGACCCGTCTATATTGATATATTAATACATCAGTGATTCGGTTAGCAGTTATGAATGAAACTGTAGTTGAAGATTGACACAAATCAACAAGGCAATATCCCACTTTTTTACCATGAGTTGAATGAAAGAATGATAATGAACACAACAAGGTAAATTATTGCTATGATCTGCCGTTAATTTTAGCGTATGACACCAAAGAATTTATGAATGAACCAATATGGCGACCGGTTTTCGTGGTCCGCTTACGAAATTCACATCCATTTTACGCAGAAACTCTTCAGTGTATTGTGATATTTTCGGTAGCAGTTTCATCGCAAGTTAAGTATAAACAATCTACCATTTTTAAAATTTCTAAATAGTCGGCGGTTTTTGCAGTTCGTTGGTTAGGTGAAACCTTTTGTTTTATTGCCAAATTAATTATTGTATATGTAATTAACGGTCTGTGTAGATAAATCACTATAATTTAAAGACATTGGCCAAGAATTATGAGTGTGGTGAAAGAAATTTATGTTCTATTAACAATTACATTTAGTGGTATTTTCATGCAATTTGGTCCTTGCGCGATACCTTAACCAGTTCGTTGCTACATGTATTTTGCCGCCGTATGCTGCGGAAATGTCTACAAAATTCAAATTATTACACCTCTTTACCAATATGACAGAATACCTTATAAAACAATATCTATTATTGATAGAATATCAAACTGTATAGCAGCTGAAAGTTAATGAAACAGGTTTCTTGATATGTAAAGATAAAATGATGGCTGTGTCATACAAACTTAAAGTGTTTGCGGCAGTGTGAGCTTTCCTAAATAATAATTTTTGTTTAAACTTTGTAGTTAGAAAGACCTTGCAAATACTTGTTAAAATATGATATGAAAATAGGGGTCACCGATATTTTAATTTTTTATTGACTCTTTTCTAATGTTCAAATTAACATTTTTATACGGTTTAGAACCATATAGAGCCATTTACCATTACACTCATAAAAAAGATTAATGTAATGCAATGTGAAAATTGCATATGCATTTTTCACATTGCATTTAATTAATCAAGTAACAAGTAACCAATTTTTATACAAATTATTTGAAACAATGTTAAATCATGAATGAAGCACTCGTACATCGGTGCTACGTAACTCTCGCGAGAGCCGATATTTGTAACTGCCGCAAACGCCTTTAAGGCACTTCTGATTGATGACGACTTTCCGTCACCTTTATGTAAAGTTATATAAGAATGCTCATTACAGCAGACGCCTCTTCCCAGACAGGATGTGACAATTATTTACATCAAAATCGCGTTTTTCGTTCTTCAAAGAAAGAAACTGTAAAGACGTTTGCGGCAGAAAGAGTGATTGTTTTTTGAATAAGTAATTTTGTTTAAACTTTGTAGTTTGAGGGACCATGGAAATACTTGATGAAATATTAAATAAAAAATAGGGGTCACCGATATTTTTAAGATTATATTGACTCTTTTCTACAGTTTAGAACCATAAAGAGCCATTTACCATTACACTCATAAAAACGATTAATAAAATGCAATGTGAAATATGCATATGCATGTTTCACATTGCATTTAATTAATCAAGTAATACATAACAAATATATTTACAAATATTTAA